>BCLH01003255.1:0-19606 GCA_001602315.1 Zoysia pacifica
TTTGACCGTGCTCTTCTCCCTGCTGGTGGCGTACCCCGTGACGCAGGCCAACTTCAACTACACGCCGGTCGCCGTCGGGGGCGTGCTGCTGCTCAGCGTCGGCGCGGGGGTGCTCCACGCACGGTTCTGGTTTCAAGGGCCCGTCACGAACGTCGATAGCTAGGAGTAGGAGTAAGTGGCCTCGTGGTCACTCGAAGCTGTTACTTTGATCATCTGCATCCTACCCTATTCTATCGTACCTCTATAATAATAAATGAAACAAATCTACTTCTATAAACTAAATTATCATCAACATAGATGGCTAAATCTCATGTACAACACTAATTTCACAGAAAAAATTGTAGTAAACATGAAAAAAAATCCTCTATTCCAAAATGAAGCTCTACCTAATTTGTTCCAACTAACAATTGAATGGTACAATAAAAGTAAATAGCGATAACAGTTTAAAAATAAAGGAAGTAGGAGTACATCGTTATGCCATCTTGTTGTGCTTTCTTTTAACTTTTCCCTCCAAGGATGACATTGTCTGGACGCGAACTGCTTTAGGAAGCTATAAGGCCCGATCGGCTTACGACTTGCAGTTTCGAGGTAGCTTCCTATCCTTTTTCAAAGAACGTGTGTGGCGTGTTTGGGCGCCGTCGTGATGCAAATTTTTCTTCTGGCTGCTCCTCCAGAACAGGATCTGGACCACTGAGATTGCAGCTGCGAGAATGGCAAAACAATTACTTCTGCCAGTTTTGTTTTCGGAATTTGGAAACAGCGATACACTTATTTTTTGAATGTCCGGTTTCTTCAACCATCTGGGCCTCCATCGCGCACTGGTGCAGATCCCCTATTCTTCTAGTGGAGCAGGGGCAAGTTTTCCAAAGCTTCGCAGATTGGTTCATGTCTGTTACAGACAGCTGCCCAAGGAACCAGCTCAAAGGCCTCTGCAGTCTATTCATCCTGGTGATCTGGATGATATGGCGCGAGAGAAATGCAAGGGTTTTTGAAAACAAGAATGAAGTCAGTGCCCGGTATTATTTCAGAGATCAAAGACGAAGCCCGGACCTAGAGCGCTGCCGGTGCAAAGGATCTCGCCGCAGTTGTGGGCAACGTCAGCGAGTAGTCGCTTCTTTTTGTTTTTTTTAGCTGATTTGGACTCTTCACCAAATCGGCGGCTGTTCTTGTGCTAAGCGCTTGTGTAATTACTCTCTCCTGCTTATAATATAACGCCGGAATTTTCCGGGTCTTATGAAAAAAAAAACTTTCCCTCTAATATTGAACCTGACAGCAACTCAGGTTAACTGTGAATGAATTTCTTCCCTATGAATCTGACTGGGTATTACCAAGCTGCCAGGGATTCAGGGTAGTTTCCTGTTGCTGCATCTTTTACTACTACTAGGAGCCTGGAATTCCAACTTTGCATGCATACGTGTGTCGCTCAGAAGAGCAGACGTATAAGACTCGCTGGAACCATTGACTGTTTCACGCGCCATTTCAGCGAAAGTCAGGGTTCTTCGCATTGGAAAACCTGGGCGGTTTGGTCTTTGAAGTCTGCGAGTCTTTGGACTCGCGCTCATCGTCCTTGTCTACTCTCGTCGAGGTTACCGAAATTTCACGATGGGTCTATGCTTTGATGGCGACGGGCGCACCAGTACTAAACAATCTTTCGATATAGTTGTAATAAATTTGTTTTTTTTTAAAACAGAAAGGCAAAGCTCTACTGATTTATAAATATATTAAAAAAAAGATAAAGAAGAAGCGTACAGCAAAAAATTAAAAAAAGAAAAGGGAAGCTATACTATTGTACAGAATCCAGCCATTCTTGAATTCTCGAAAAGTACTTGTCCTTTGCTCTCAGCAAAAGCAAGGTAAAACTCATGAACAAACTTGAACTTGCATTTGCCAATAGTGGGATCCTCATTGTTAAAAATCCAATCATTTCTTGTTGTCTAAATGCTTCAAGCCATAAGAATGATAATCTCCATAAGAAAGGTACTGGTACTGTCTGAACTGAAAACTCAAAATTCATTCAGGCCAGGCAGTCTGCCACGGGTATAAAGCAATGCAAAGTTTGGGGCAAACATAAACCAATTCATACCGATCACAGATTTAGCCGCAGCTCTAGACTGCGTGCAAGACAATGGCAATTCCACAAGGCGTCGCCCCCCTGCTCGTAGCAGCAGCACTGGCCATTGCAGCATTCGCGCAAGGAGTTACGCACTGAAAATTCACTCTAATTAAAATTCATTAATTTAAATTGTCTCGAACAAAATGCTAACATTTTTCTCTTCTTTCTCTCCTTTTTCAAAAGTCAAAAAATGAATAGTATAAATTAGAAATTTCATAAAATTTTAAAATTTTACTATGTGACAAGCGATTGCATTTTTCTTTTATTTCTTTCTAATTGTTTATTTTCTTATGTTATACCGAAATTATAAATTCATCTTATTTCCTTAAATTCTAAATCTGTTCAATTCTTTTGAATCATATTTGATCTCGGTCAAATATATCTCTTTCAAACAACTATCTTCTCTCTAGATTTTTAGAACAAAATGGAAATCGAATTTGGAGATGAGCCTAAAATAAAAGCTGTTCATCCTAAAATATTATACCATTTCACAAAATCTCAAACCCATCCGAGCTCCAAAAGTTTGTTTTTCAAAGCCAAATAGATATCTGTTAAAAATAATCGGTACTCCCAGCAGACAACTTTTCTTAACATCATATTCTTTCAAAATTCTATAACTTGTTGATTTTATTGAAAAACGCAATCCGAACGATTCATGTTGCAGAACACTCGCTATATATCAATTTCACAAATTCTCAAATTAATCAAAGTCGTTTGCTCTTCCTTTTTAATCCTAAAATGCTTAAATAATAGACCGAACCAACCATACTAATTTTGAGCGGGACCCACCTATCAATCCTCCCTTTTTCTTCCTCCCCACCCGCCTCTCTGTTCCCAACCAGCAGGGGAGCGCAGCCGCCCGACCGCAACCCGTCAGCGCCGCCGCCGCTTCCGCGTCTCCCCGACAGGTCGACGTGCGCGCCGCCCGGTCGCATTACCGCCCAACACTCGGACATGGACTCTGTCGGTCGCATTCAAGCGGTGGTCGACGTTCTCCGGCTATAAAAGCTCCCAGTTGCCCGTTCCCCGACGCCGCGCACCGCCTGCCCTCGTCGCCAGCATTGCACTGCCCCTAGCCGGCCGTTGCCGCGATCCACCACCACCGGTGAGCCGCCCTCCATCCAACGTCGTGCGAGCCACCGACGCAACCCCTCTTCCCTTTGAGACTTGCCAAATTTCAGTGAAGCGCGGCACGAGCCGAGGCCTCGTCAGGCACCGCGATGGCGCGCCGGCCGAACCTCGTCGTCGCCGTCCTCCAGTGGCTCCCCGACTCTTTCGAGGACATGGAGAGCCGCACCGCGCCGCCCCGGAGCTCCTCCACCCAGATTCCAAGACCCTCCGGCCACCCTGCGCGCTGGCACCGAACGCCGCTGCCGCGAGCCGCCTCTGCTCGTCGCCAGCGATCCCTGGCCCGTACCCGACCTAGCCAAGCACGCCATCGGCATCCCCACGCCTTCCTCCGCCGGCCCCCTTGGCCCTCTGGCCGCCCAGCAGCCCCGCCATGACCATGGTCCATGGCCACATTCGTGGACGGCTCCTGGCCGTGGTCCACGGGAGACCTGGACGTGGTCCACGGTTGTGGCCTGAAGCAGCAGCTCGTTGCCTCTCCAGTAAAAGCGTTTTTGCAGACTCCTCCAAGTACCTTCTATGTAAATACTAGCCCAAAAGTGTCATAGAAAAGTCCCTAGTCCCAATATCATTATATAGAACCACCCAGATCTTTCACACCAACCCCTTATACTAGCCCCTGCTACATATTCCTACGAATACAGAATAATTCCTATGAGCACTCTGTTGATTCAACTGGGACCCCTCTTATCATTTAGGTCTCCCCTAATCTTGACCCTTTATTGCTTTTATTTAATTTGTTTTTAAATCTTTATTGGCTATTATTTGTTCTTCGTATTACATTTAAGCATACAATCTTTATCGCAAATAGAGTACATTTCGTAATGTTCTTAATATGCGTTAGGACTCATGCTACCTGCTAGCTGTAGTTGTTTAGCTATGGGCGTGAAATTAAGTAGGTTGGTCATTTATCACTAGCTAGGAAGCAATTGAAATAAAGTAGTTAACTTTAAGTACAATAGGTTTATACATGTTATAATTAAATGATATATTAAATAGAACACGTGTGCACCTCACCTAGTTAACATGATTTCATTATTAGAATTCATTAGTACATATACCCATATTAGCACTATGTAAATTAATTTAGAGTTACAATTATATAGTCATTAGCAAAATACTAGATTACCTAAATATGTGGGTATTGAAAAATAAGTAAACATACTCATATAAGCATTTTACCATGCATGCACATGTCTTAACATCGATATCACACAATATTTCTAGTAACTTAATTATAAAGATAAAATTTAGTAGTTAATTGTTAATTAATTACTAGCTACTCATAACATCATATGCAATTAGATAATTGAATAATTATTGAAGGATACACTGATACTAGCATGCCTTTCACCTGGCATAAACCCATCTCAAGTCTACACGGCACTTGATATCTTTAATTTAGTAATTAGTACATATGCCACTTTTTAGCTTTAATTTAGTAAATTAAGTATGCAGATTAAAACAAGTAGTTAAATTAGTAGTCACTTTAGATGATATACAAATACTTAGAATTAAATAATTAGCCATGACACACTATTCCTCACAACCACTCCCTTATGCATTAAGGTATTAATTAGTATAGTTATCACTTGTTAGTTCTGGTATTTTAATTAACTAATTGAATGAGACAATTAAGCATTGATCATTTAGGATTGCCACACATATGTATAAAATAGATAATTAATAATGATGTTATGCCCTTCACCGCACTTATAGTAATGTTATCCATTTGGTATAGTAGTTTAATTATAAATGTAAATTTACTAAATAGTCTTTAAAAATAGCTCCATGCTTGTCACATAAATAAGTAAAAGTAAATATTAGATAGCTCATATATAAGTCCATTACTTTACATTCATATGCACTAAGGCAAATGCCACGCACTAGCTTTGGTAATTTATTTATAGGAATAAAACCAAATAATTAGCTACTAAATATCAATCATTGCACACATGTAGAGAATTGAGTAATTAATCAATAGCATGCTTACACACTTTACCATGCATCATTACATGTGTCACATGTTCGATTTATTAGTTTAATCATGCAATCAAGAATTGGCTAACTAGTCATTAATCAATAGAGAGCAACTGCGTATTAAAATAATAAGTAAATAATCTCTGGTCACTGCACATCCATTCATTTAGTTGTAAACTAAATAAGGGTATTTTTAGAATGCATCTAATAATTAAATATATGGTACAAAATAAGATTTGCATCTAAAATGACACCTCGAACTCTTAGGAATAATCTAGGCAAAACTATAATATAAGGTTATACTCATATGAAGGTTGTCGTACAATCGCTAGCGCATACACTCACATGACTCACTAACATAAACACATAAGCATTGTTTGAAATGAACTAAATAGCTAATCGCTAATCCATAGCAAATACCGCTAAGTCATGATTATGCATAAAACGACACCTAGGATTCTAAGTACTACATTAAGCAAACATTAATCTAAGTGCATACTCGCATAAAGGACTTAGTATAATTAAATAATACCTAGCCATGCTTAACTATCTATGTAACCTAGTAAGCACTAGGATAAAGCATCTAAATAAATAATTATTCTAATAATTAGCCTATAGTAAATAACACTAAGGTGCACCTAGGATAATGAACCTTGTATTAAGATAGCCATCGCGTCATGCGTAATGTATCTTTGATTTTTCTTGTGGAGTTTATTTGGCTTTTATTCAAGGTTTATTTGGATCTTATCGATTCTTCTCAAGCTGTACTTCTTTTTACGATAGTTTTATTAGGCGTATTTTATCGTGTGGACAACGCTGAATTTGAGGAAGAGCCGGACCCCAAGAGAAGACAGAAGAATGGACATACGAGGAAAAGCCCGAAGACTTCGGCATCATGCCAACAATTCAAGACTCAGAAATCTGAAGATTATCGGAAAGACAAGTTCTGAAGATTAACAATTTGCAGGCAAGCTCTAACCTCTTGATCATATTAATCCTATGTTTTGCTTATGCACTTATAGGGCCTAAATACTTGCATATTTATTTTAATCTATGTTAAAACATTGTATAGTTAATACCTTACTTGATACTACGTATTTATATTAATGTCAGTTAATTGCTCTCATTAAATATGAATATTACATTGTTACC
This sequence comes from Zoysia pacifica, assembly GCA_001602315.1. Lineage (NCBI taxonomy): Eukaryota > Viridiplantae > Streptophyta > Magnoliopsida > Poales > Poaceae > Zoysia > Zoysia pacifica. The sequence goes on from BCLH01003255.1 coordinate 6,374, forward strand.
TGTTGATGACACCCCTTGTTAACCATATGACTTTCTTTGTTAAACTCTTTTAAAGTCTTTTAACGAACGTAAAGTTGCTTTGATATTGTATTGCTTAGAAACTCTTATGCGATGCAGTGCATCGTCACATCATACATCAATCATTTATAAAATATGTTAAAATGAGTTTGGTGGTGTGAGTAAAATAAAATAGGATGGGTGATAGTGCAATTGGTACTAGGTGAAGATGAGTATTTCTAGTTATACTAGTTATAGAGCATGGCTTCTGTGAAAGGTGATGTGATAGGTGTTAAGCTTCGGTCTGGTCCATCTGCCATGGACAAGAGCCGCCTTTGCCAAATAAGAACCGGTTCATCGGACCTCAACGTAATGATTTCGTGCAACCACAGAACTTGTCTAGGCGAGACTCACTCCACCCCTTTTGTTATCCATAATGACACTTAAGGCGATCGAGAGACAAGCCGCAGGAGCAGACGTGAGATACTTACAGTTCGGTCTTCGATTACAGCAATAACCCGCGCCTTGGGAACGTATTGACCACCGGTATAGCCCTTAGTTTTGTAATAAACTCGTCTATGTGTGGGGTCCAGAGAGCAGACGTGGATGTCCTAAACCTACGGTCTGGCTACGAGAATGTGCTATCGCGTCATCGGGCTACTCTGAGAGATAACCCCTATATGCATCTTGAGGTAGACATTGTGGATACCTTAGCGTACGTTGGAGTGAATGTTATGCGACTCTGTTGATTAAGAGAAGCATAGCTTGTGTGTATAGTGTAGAACCTCTGCAGAGTGTATAATCCATTCGAAATGGTCGTTGTCATGGTGTTGACACACTACAACTTGGGCTCACTTTGATTAGTCTCTATATTATCTTTGTTGGAGTGAGTGGGTATACGTGTCTGTGTTTTCAAAAGTGTAGGCTGTGTGCCAGTGGATGGTACAGTTGTGTGCTAGCTCCTCGACTAAAACTTGTGTACTGGCGAGATCGATGAACATCTTCTCCAGGACCAACCTGCTAAAATATGGACAGCAAATATCTTATGATCCCTTTTTTCAAAGCTTCTGTAGTGAATATTGCATAAAATTAGCTTTTTGCAAAAGAAGACCTTTTAGTCTAATCTTGCTACAACCAATATGCATCTATATATACCATTGCTTAGTGTTAGGGCTTGTTGAGTACCTTATGTACTCACCTGTTTGCTGTTGTGGTTTTAGACAAAGGAGATTCGTAGAAGACGACAATGTGCTGGGTTTTTGTCCTGCTTCCTAAGTTTGCTTGTGGCTTTGGGCCATGTTTTCCGCTGTTTACTTCACCTCTAGCTGGTCAACTGGTTGTGGATATTTTAATCTTCATCGAGTCGCCGCTAAAGGTCCGGTTTCAGGTATATTCCTTTATTTGAAGTAGGCTTTTATATATACATTTTGATGTGTTAGTGCGTATCGACTACTGATCCAGTGACTGATACATGATATATAGTGTATCACAAAAATGGGGTATGACACAGGATCAGCAACATGTGCATCTACTTCACGGACCGTCAGGCCCTCGACGTGCTGCGGGGCTTCGGCAACGGCCTGATCCTTGATGTCGGCACCGAAGACAAGGTCTGCGAACTCACGGACAACCCCTCGAGCGTGGCGTCTTGGGTCAAGGACACTGTGCAGGCATACTACGCGAAAGTCAGCACCAGGTACATCGCCGTCGGGAACGAGCTCACGGGCACCATCGTGGCGTCGGACGTCCTCTCGGCGATGCGGAACGTGCACGATGCTCTCGCGTCCGCGGGCCTCGATGAGAGCATCAAGGTGTCCACGGCGGTGCACATGGACACTCTCGAGAACTCCTCGCCACCCTCCAACGGCGTGTTCAAGGACTTCGGCGTGATGAACCCGATCGTGCAGTTCCTCGCGACCAACGGCGCGCCGCTGCTCGCCAACGTGTACCCATACTTCGCCTACAAGGACGACCAGGGCATCGACCTCAACTACGCGCTGTTCCAGCCGGGCTCGACGACGGTGACCGACCCGAACGGCGAGCTGACCTCCACGAACCTCTTTGACGTGATGGTGGACGCCGTCCACACCACGGTGGACAAGGCGGGCCGCGGAGGCGTCGATGTCGTGGTTTCAGAGAGCGGCTGGCCGTCGGCCGACGGGAGGGGCGCCACCGTGGAGAATTGTCACATCCCAAAAATCCTAATTCAAGAAAATAAAGTTTTTTTAAAATTTTATTTTGTGAACCTAGCTCTTCTAGCCTCTTTTTGAAAATTTTAAAAAATGAAACTAAACTAGAACAACATAGCTAAAAGGAAAATTTCAAAATTTAAAATTTGAATTTTGCCAAGTGTTTGATTTTTCTTGTTTTCTTGCTTTTGATCTTTTTGGAGTTTATTTGCTTACAATATGGAATTTAGATTTTTCCCTAAGCCTTAGCAAATAGGTGAAAATTCGGGGGAAAAAAATCAAATTCCCCTGCGCGGGCCGAAATCCCCACTAGGCCGGCCTGCTCCTTCCCCTGGCCCAGCACACTCGCGCGTGCCCTGCCTCTTCGTCCTCGGTGCGCCCCCACCGAACAGAGCTCGCCCGCCACTTGGTCGACGCGGCTCTGGCCATGCCCCGCCGGCACTCTACCAGGCTCCATCCAACAGTCGATACTCAACGTCGTCAGCCCGCCGTCCCGTCGTGTTCATTTTGGCGCGCGGCTCGGGTAGAGTGTTTTGGCCACACGACGTTGACATTGAACGCCGTCGAAAGCGCCGCGCCGCCGCGATTAGCTCCGTTTCACCGCCTGCATTAACCCCTCACATCCTCCACAGCACGGGTAGACGGCCGTCAAAGCCACCTAACACTGCCGCCCTGTCTAATCGCGTAATTCTTGCCGCCTTGATGACCCGAGTCGCTGGTCAAACCTTGGATGCTTCGACGTCGAGCTGGCCTCACCAGGACGTCGTCGCATGCCCTGGCCTTCCCTCAGCGCGCCACGAAATAAGCCAGCTGCCCCTCAACCACTCAAGCTGGCCGACAACGTCATTTCGGCGCAAATTTGCCTAAATGCTATCGCGCCACGCCGGTCGGGCCTGACTCCAAGTTGCCAGCTATAAAAAGGCTGCACCACTGCCCGTGCACGCCCTTTGCGCCGCTGTCGGCTTCCCAAGTCACTCTCACTCTCTCACCCACATCTTGCCACATTGCTCCCCAATTTCAAAGTTCGCCCCTTTCTTCCTCATCGCCGGTCGCCGTGCGCCATTGCTGATTCCTCTCGAATCTGACGGCCATTGACCCTTTCCGACACTCCTGTAGCACCACCACACTGAGGTGAGACTTACGTGCACGCCAAATGGCCGGCGCATGCGCCGTTGGGCCTCTCCTCGAGAGCCGCCGCCGGCCGCCGAGGAGCCATTCCAAGGGAAGCTGAGCGCGTCACGAGGCTCCTAGAGCCGTGCGCAGCTCCCCGGCCGAGGAGTCCTCTTGTTGAGGCCTTTGCCCCCCACGTCGGCGCTGCAGCTTCGCGCGCCCTCGGGGCCACCGCCGCCGCCGTTTCGGCTCACCGTCGGCCACGGCTAGCACCCCACTGCCACCACCACACCTAGCACACCCGAGGCCTCCCTCGCACACACCCACACCCCTTTGGCCGCGCCTCACACGCGCGCACGAGCAGGTCGGAGCACCCGGAACGCGCCAGAGCGCGTTCGATGCGCCCAAGCCCGCACACACGCACTCTCGTTCACGCCAAGAATTAACACTCGGTCTTGTGTCGCCGGACACGGACACAACCACGTGTCCACTTTGGAGACGGCCACGAACCCGTGTCCACGGTCACGGGCACGGACACGTCACAGTTCACGTGTCCACGTGTTCACAGACACGGCCACAATCCACGTGTCCACGGCCACATCCACGATCCACATGTCCACGAACACGGTCACAGTAACTCTGTGTCTATGGAGAAATCCTCGATTCTAAACACCCGTACGTCTAGGGGCCGTGGACACTGGCCGAACCACGTGTCCATAGGATTTTTCTCAATTTTGGACACGCAGGTGTCCAGAAGCCATGGACACATGTCGAACTATGTGCCCACGCGACCTTCTGCAGCACTGTCACAACCGCCTTGTCGATAACTTTGACGCCACATCCTAGCTCCGATCATCACAAACAATATACCGTTGGAATCCTTATCACGAGCACTACCATTCGAGACCATTCAAACTCCACGTTTTTGTTTGGTTTTTGTTTTATTTATAGATTTTGTAGCTTCTCTTTTGGTAGTCTTATAGTTGTTTGTTGTTTGTAGCCGAAGAAGAGCCCGAAGAAGAAGGAGAGCCCGAGGAGCTCGAGTACGAGGAAGAGCTTGAGGACGTCGCTGAAGGCAAGTCCTAACACCCCTTTGAACCACATTGAACCCATGTTTCACCACTGCACCTATAGAGCCTGATGCTTGCTTATTTTTTACAAAATTGTGTTAAAATGTTGTGTAGCTTAATACCTACTTGATTTTAGGTACTTATATTAATATCAGTTACTTGCTGTAGTTAATATAATTTACCATCTTGTTAGCCATTGGCGACGCACCCTTGTTAACCATAGTTCTCTCGTCTTTAAATACTCTTAAAGAACGAAGAGTTGCCTTGTTTAGTAAAATGCTTAGTACTCCAATTGCGGTGTCTCGCACCGCTACACCATACACCATTTACTTACAAAAATGCGTTAAACTGTGTTTGGTGGCATATGTAAATAAAATGGGATGAGGTTAGTGCAATTGGTCCTAGGTGAAGATGGGTGGTTCTGGTCGTGAGATGGGGCTCACTAGAGGTGATGATGATAGGTAAATAGTCTTCGGTGCGGTCTACCTGCCGTGGATGAGTCCACCACCACTGTCATATAAGGATCGGTTCGTTAGCGCTCGACTTAGCAATTTCGTACAGCCACAGAACCTATACATATTGGGCAATGTAAGTATTACATATCGAGCTATTAGGAGGTCGGTAAGACACAAGGGGACACGAGAATGGCGTGAGATAACTCGCTGTCTGGCTCTCGACTATGTAATTGCCCGCATCATGGGACCGTAAGCCCACAGATATAGCCTCTAGTTTGGTAATACTCGACGTAGTAGGGGACCAGAAAAAGACGTGACTGTGGTAAATCTTCATGATCCGGATTTGAAAATATACTCTCGCGTCATCAGGAGGGTGATATCCAGACTGATAGACCCTGTGTACATCTTGGGTGGAATCTGTGAAAATCTATGTAGTAGTGAGGTAAGCGTTATGCAACTCTATTGATCAAGAAGAGCATAACCTGTGGGTACAGTGTACAACCTCTGCAGAGTGTAAAATCCTTCTGAATAAGCCGTTGTCACGATATTGGTATGCTATTTGTTCGGGTACTATATGATTAGTTTTCTATATTATTCTTGATGAGTGAGTGGGTGCAGGTGTCCGTGTTTTGAAAAGTGTTGGCTGTGTGCCGAGGGTCTGCATAGATGCGTGCTAGTGTTTGACTAAAACTTAGGAACTGATGAAAGGGGTGAAAGTTTTTCTCAGATCCACCATACTAAGATAATAAAAAAATATTTTCTATCTTGTTTAAAGACTTTTTCTTTAAAAAGCCTCTGCTTTCCGCAAAACTTAAACCTCGAGTATCTCCTTGCTTCACTTTTCGATTAGTACAGAAGACACAAATACTCTACTACTCGGAAGGGGTCTTACAAGAACGCGTGGACGTACAACCAGAACCTGATCGACCACGCGGGCCAGGGCACGCCGAGGAAGCCTGGGGCGATGGAGGTGTACGAGTTACATGTTCAACGAGAACAAGAAGAATGGGGACCCTCACGGAGAAGAAGTTTGGGCTGTTCAATCCAGACAAGACGCCAGTTTATCCGATTAATTTCGCGCAAAACTAATTAAGTAAATTAGCAGTGATATTACGAGACCTTTTAATGGTCCTATTCATTTGCCTGGGCTGTGGCTGCAAAATCTAAGGCTCCGTTCGGATCATGCTACTCCACAGCTAGGAACAGCTGCGGCGGTAGGGAAAAAATAATGTTACTGTAGCAGTGAATAGACCTCTTCCGCAGCGGTTAGAATCACATCCGAACCTGTTTTTCAGTGTACCAACAAGCAGGTACAACCGCAGCCACTGAATCGAACATGTTCAGTATTACTTCTGTCGTCTTTTTTGTAAACTTAAAAATTATGAAATAAATTACTGAAATATGATACGCAGTACAATAATGAATAGATGTTATGTTTTTCTTCGTAAAACTAGTGAACTTCAAATTTTAATATACACGACCAGACGAAACATTTTCTAATTTTCCAAGCATCCGGGGAGGGGCCCGGAATATATAGCTTCCGCTTGTGTCGGGGAAGGGTCTAGTGCAGGCACGAGAAATGCTGCATCTACGTACAAAAATTTACCAACTTCTTACAAACTAACGTTTTTTCCTCTACGTGGCCCCACTTTCTTCCTTCCTGACGTGGTTCTTTGTTAGTCAGTTCGTAACAAGTTCGTAAGAGTTGTATGTAGACGTGGGATTAATGCAATGGCAACTTTGAAGTTGTACTCCACATTTCCACTTCTTAATGTCACATTAAGTTTCGGCAAAACCTCGAAATGGCCAGCTTAGGTCCTATTAATCCTCTTCTTGCTGGCACATTTAGTTTCTGCAAATGCCAAGGTGGAATTCATAAAAGAACTTCAGTTGGCAGATTTGGAACCCAGTGGAAGAAATGTAGAATCCGTGTTGGCAAGACTACTCTGATAAGATTCTTGCTGGCAAATGTCGGATTATGCCTGTGTGTTCCGCCTTGGAAATTACAGATTGCAAACATAAATGTTCCTGTGAGCACACCGAGCGAAACAGCGGTGCAATCTTTGCTTAGCTGCGTTAGTTAATGGAAAAAAATAATGACAACCACCCATCCATGCATGAGGGCTGCAACACGGCACGCCTATAAATCAAGGGGTACTGGTGTGTTCTTTGTGCTACATTGCTACACAAGCTCTTCGTAATTTTAGCTATGAGTGTTCCCCGTAGCCGAGTCTCGTCTTAGATAGATCTTGAGCAGCAGATATATGGCGTTTCTGCAAGGCTTTGCTCATATGCTCGCAGGGGCACTGGTTTTTGGAGTCCTTGCCTCCATTTTTACAGGTACTCCCTTCGTTCTGAATTTTTTGTCGTTACCTACTTCAAATTTGAACTAGCCAGCGACAACAACGTCGGAACAGAAAAAGTATGTGGTTGGGGAATTTTAGGGCGAAGTTTACAGTGATTTGGAGGAGATTGTTTAATCAGTTACTTGTACACTTACGGTGCAGGTGTGCAGTCCACTGGGATTGGCGTGTGCAACGGCATGCTCGGCAACGACCTCCCGTGGCCTCACGACGTCGTGCAGCTCTACAAATCCCTGGGCATCAGCAAGATGCGCGTCTACCGCCCTGACAGCGGCGTCATGGAAGCCCTGCGCGGGTCGGGTATCGGCCTCGTCCTCGGGGTCGAGAACGGGGACATCCCAAGCCTCGCCGCCTCCCCGTCGTCCGCGGCGTCGTGGGTCCAGACCCACGTCCGGCCGTACCACCCGGACGTGAACGTCAGGTACATCGCCGTCGGGAACGAGGTCGAGGACGGCGTCGCCGCGAGCGTCCTCCCGGCGATGCGCAACATCGAAGCCGCCCTGGCCGCCGTCGGCGTCGCCGGCGTCAAGGTGTCCACGTGCGTCAGGCTGGACGTGGTCACCGACACCTACCCGCCTTCCAGGGGCGCGTTCGCCAAGCCGCACATGGGAGGCGTCGCGCAGTTCCTGGCGACCACGGGAGCGCCGTTGCTGGCCAACGTGTACCCTTACTTCGCTTACAGGAGCAACCCGAACGATATCTCCCTCGGCTACGCGACGTTCCAGCCGGGCACGACGGTCCGGGACGAGGGAAACGGGCTGACGTACACCAACCTCTTCGACGCCATGGTGGACGACGTGTACGCCGCGCTGGAGAAGGCCGGAGCGCCGAACGTCAGGGTCGCCGTCTCCGAGACCGGGTGGCCGTCGGCCGGAGGGACGGCGGCCAGCGTGGAGAACGCGCGGAACTACAACCAGGGGCTGATCGACCACGTCGGCCAGGGCACGCCGAAGAGGCCGGGACCGTTGGAGGCGTACCTGTTCGCCATGTTCAACGAGAACGAGAAGCCCGGGGATCTGACGGAGAGGAGTTTTGGGCTCTTCTATCCGAGCAAATCGCCGGTCTATCCCATCACTTTCAAGTGAAAATTAACAAATGCGTCTTCACGAGTGATGCATTAATGTATTTCAATAAAGAATGCCAGGTCCAGACGCGAAATCGTATTCAGACGCAGGCAGTGATACTGATCACACATTGTATACGGCTCAAAAAAAAAAATCCGCGTTTTCTAAATGGGCCATAGTCTGAAGGCGGCCCTCTCGTCTAACGCGATACGATGTTGATTCAGATTGAAGCGGCCCACTAGGGATTCAGATTGAACCAGCCCAATATGCCGCTCTCCACTTTTTTTTTTTTTTTTTTTTTTTGTAGACAGTGATATTTCAACTACTTGACCCCATATCTCGTGCTTTTGCCTGACATTTCTCCTCCTCTTGTCGACCATGTCTCCATCGAAGCTGGAGTAGTGGACAAGCCTTTGCGTTGTTTTTACATCTCTCTCGCTAATCACCATACTAATCTACTAGCCGACTGTATGATGATGATACTAGCTAGATCCAGTCTTCCCGATTTCTCGTCCTGGACGGTGGGATTTTGTATTTAAAAATTAATGCAGATCCTATCTGCATGTAAGGAAGGACGATTTAATTGTTAGTTTTTCTTCATCATCTTATTGCACTTTTTTTTTTGTTTCGGTGACGCTCAATGCTTAAGATGGCAAAAGGAACGGCAGTGGAGACTCGAATAATGATGAAAAGATCACCTTACATATAGTACTCTACTGATTTCCAAGGCATTTTGAGACAAAGGAGGTTGCAAGTGCGCAAACCTTTTTTTTTTCTTTTAAAGAGACCACGAATTGACGAAAAGATCGATCGTCTTAAATATAATGATCCCCGGATCGTCTCATCAAATCTCAAGTCCAGCAATTTAGGCTTTGCTAATCAACAGAATGAGTAATAGGGAAAGCACAAATACTGTTGCAAATTTGGAACTGTACAATATACTATTTAATCAACGAAAAATCAGTACAGTTATATGACAGGTGACATCGATTTGAAAAGGGGAGGGGGAAAAAAAAGACACTGAACTCTCTGAAAACTGCAATGCAACGGTGTACGGATTTAGCAGGGTTATTGGTAGTTTGGATGCCATCGCTATTCGCTACTGGTAGAGTGGTAGGGGGACCCCAAGCATCTGGTGCACCGACTGTCTCTCTTCATCGGTGGTTAGAAGTGGCAAAACATGCAGTACGTACCTTCGCACAAACAGCCAACGTGAACGTTGGAGCCATATGTGCACATTGTCCAAACATTTGGTTGGACCTTGCATGGTCCTTTGATCGAAGGGTACCCAATTAAATAATTCGTCAAAAAATGAGAAGATATATAACAGGAGAGTTCAAAACTTCGCATCGAGTATATACATATCGTTCACCTCATCATGAGATGAACTGATGCCTATGAGATTTAACAGTTCAAGAGTCGTTATCAAGTGTGACTGAAGCAAGTAGCAGTAGTAATACTTTATGATCAGTGCAAAACCGTTAGAGGTGTAAAAGTTTGCAACCATGTAACAGGTGGTCGTTGCGGTCTTAGTCCGTCCGTGTGTTGACAAGGGCCAGACTCTGACCTGCAAAAACGCCCAACTTAATTCTGTATGGGTGTTCAAGAACTATAAAAGAGGACTACTTGACTCGGCACTCGGCAGGTATTAGGCAGCTTGTTACAGAGCACGGGCTGCAGCTTAGAGGTCAGCTTAGTTAGAGCTCCTTCGCTTGGGATAGTCTTCGTTTTGGGAGTGTCGAGCCTGGAAATCTGTATAAAAAGAATCCATGGCGGCACGAGGTGCAACGGCAGCTTCCCCTTTCAGAAGCTTCGACATGGCGTTGCTTCTCGGAGTCTTCGCTTCCATCCTTACAAGTGCGTACTCTCTCTCTCTCTCTCTCTCTCTCTCTCTCTCTCTCTCTCTCTCTCTCGGAGGCAGCAGGTACTTGTTCAACCATACTCGGCTACATTGCCGTAAGAAACTACAGTACGCTATCCGAGATGAGAAGCGACAGTTCAGTCTATACATTTTCTGCAATCGATATTCCAAACCAGAGCTTCCCTTTCCTCTTCTTTGCAAATTTGTTCATACAAGACTAGTGCAAGAGAAGCATTTCCCGGTTGGTTTCCTATCCGTTCGTTAAGCATTCAAGATCACTTGATCCAAGTACATCTTCCACCTGGTCCATTTTCTAGTTTAGATTCTGTTACGCACATTACACGGCAATCTCATTAAGTCCTATGATGCTGCCTGACGATGACTGCATACCAGCTAGCTTTTCTGGGACTCTATATGCTTACTCTCTCCGTTTTTTAATTGATATCGTTGACTTTTAGATTTAATTTTGATCGTTCATTTTATTAAAAAAATTGAAAAATTTCATATGTTTTGATATAATTTGATTTATTATTAGAGTTACGGTGAATCACAACTTAAAATTTTATACATTCAACAAATTTTTTGAATAAAATAAATAAGTCAAAATTAATCCTAAAAATAAATGGTGACATCAATTTAAAAATGAAAAGAGTATGCACTGTGTATAAAGCAGTACCACTTAAACTGAATTTAATTGGCTGATGAAATGTAAACAGCAACTGAAAATGTTTGTTCTATGCATCATGACCATGCATGATGACCTGCACGGTCATCAATTTTGTTATCGTTAGGATTAATGTGGAGTTACTTCAGGAGGACAATTAGTTACGGTTTTGCTGAACTTTCTTTGATTGGTTGCTTGCAACAGTTAAGGAATAGGATTAGTAGCCACGCACCACTACTTATTGTCGCCCTTCGAGATGGAATCAGTGGATGGATCCTTTTCTTGTTGTTTGTGCTGAAGCGAGTTTTTGTTCCCTCATAATGAAGGCGAGGTGGACCTGGTTTTAATTTGTTCTCTTTTGAAAGGCGAGATGGACGTCAGAAGAGGACTAACTACCGGTCCTGTTGCAGACGTTGGAACAGCTCGTTACTCATCTTAGAATGTCGGTGAGCCACTTAGTTTTCCACAGGGATACAAATTTTTGATTTTTTGATTCGGTAGTTCGACTCAAAATTTTCTAAAATAAATTAATTTTTCTCTTCACCTTCTGTTAGTTGAATAAAATAAACTAAAAACTTGACCCACAATGCTCGTTGGGTACCCACTTTCACCCCTAGTTTTACAGTAACATGTCTTTTTGTGAACCTCATGTTACTTACTCTGCAAGGGAGCGAGTAACTCTTGGCAACAAGAAACATCTAAATAACCACATCGATCAATCCTTCCACGCTTACGCCCAAGTACACATCGATGGGTTGATTCTTCTTTCACTTCATCCATCTTCCTGATGACTCAGGTCCAAGTACATTTGCTCCTTGATCAGTATAAATTGATCAAAGTAGGAATCGATTTCATCTGCACTGAACCACAGCAGGCTTTTATCTTTAATCTTGTGTTTATTAACTGAAGAGAAATCATCAGCCTGTGCTAAGTGCTTACGACTTGTCTGGATCAATGGCGCACAATGCAGGTGCGGCTTCCTTGGGTGTGTGCTACGGCACCAGCGGCGACAACCTGCCGCCCCCGAGCACCGTGGTGGACATGCTCCGCGAGAACGGCTTCACCGTCGTGCGCCTCTACTGGCCGGACCCGGCGGCGCTCGGCGCCCTCGCGGGAAGCGGCATCAGGGTGGTCGTGGGCGCGCCGAACGACGTCGTGCAGACGCTCGCGTCCAGCCAGGCTGCCGCGGCCGAGTGGGTCCGCCAGCACATCGCGGCCCACCCGGGCGTCACGTTCCGGTTCCTCGTCGTGGGGAACGAGGTCCCCGTCTCCGAGACGCGGTTCCTCGTCCCGGCCATGGAGAACGTGCACGCCGCGCTCGCCGCGGCCGGCCTGCACCACGTCAAGGTCACCACGGCGATCTCGCAGGCCAGCATCGCCGTGCACATCCCGCCGTCGGCCGGCGAGTTCACGGAGGAGGCCAAGTCGTTCATGAGCTACGTGGTGGCGTTCCTGGAGCGGACCCGCGCGCCTCTCCTCGCCAACCTGTACCCGTACTTCGTCTACACGTACAACATCTGGGCCATGGACATGAGCTTCGCGCTCTTCACGGCGCCAGAGACGGTGGTGCAGGACGGCGAGTACAGGTACCAGAACCTGTTCGAGGCCACGGTGGACGCGCTGTACACGGCGGTGGAGAAGCTCGGGGGGCAGAACGTGCGCGTCGTGGTGTCGGAGACCGGGTGGCCGACCGCCGGCGGCGTGGCCGCGTCGGTGGAGAACGCGATGACGTACAACCAGAACCTGGTGCACCACGTGCTCAAGGGCACGCCGCGGCGGCCGCGGAAGGTGGAGACGTACGTGTTCGCCATGTTCAACGAGGACCAAAAGGAGGAAGGCGTGGAGCAGAACTGGGGGCTATTCTACCCGAGCACGGATAGGGTTTACCCCATCTCCTTCAACGTCTGACAGATCGATCCATGAACTGAAGTTGCAGCTCGATCATAATTTGGTTGCTTCGTAAAAAAAATTAACGTCATGCGCAGCAGTATGCTTGTTGTAGTACCCGTATTTGTACAGGAATTGGTTGCGACAGCCGTGTGTGGTTTGCTCCGGGAGGGGTCGATGCTCGAAACGATTGTTGCACTGCAGCTCGAATCAGATAAATAGAAGCATCCACATTTTGCCCTGCATTCAAATGGCTCTGAATCGCACTTTGTTCTGTTTCATGTATTTGACACTGCATTGAAGTGGCATGCATTATCGACAAGCAAATCACCATGGGCAGATTAGAAAAAATGAGAGAAGAATGTCCTCTCTTCTATCTACGTGTGTTTTCAAATTATTGCTGTTAGAAAATAATGATGCTTAAGAACAAACTAGAGTTGTTGTTTTAGAGCCTTGTTTTGATCCGACCGACTAATTGTTAGTCCTTTGTTTGTTTAAAGGAAAGACTAATTATTAGTTTATTCTTCAATAAACTATATGTTTTAGTTCTGACTAATTATTAATCCGCGTATA
>BCLH01003255.1:20875-33146 GCA_001602315.1 Zoysia pacifica
CCGGGGCGACCGCCGCCGCTGCGGTTCGCGTCGGGCGGGTCGTTCAAGGTGGCGATCTTCGCGGACCTGCATTACGGGGAGAACGCGTGGACGGACTGGGGGCCCGCACAGGACGCCGCCTCCGACCGCGTCATGGCCGCCGTCCTCGACGCCGAGAAGCCGGGTCCGCTGCCTTAGTTCTTGCCCAGCTCCTGCCTTTCCGTCGCATCCGCAAAGTTGCTGCTTTTATTTCCTTCTTCTGAAACTCCTTTCTGCTGCGGCGGAATGAACCTCCAGACTTCGTGGTGTACCTCGGCGATCTTGTGACGGCGAACAACCTCCCGGTTCCCAACGCGAGCCTGTACTGGGACAGGGCGATTTCTCCGACCAGAAGCAGGGGGGTCCCGTGGGCGACGGTGTTCGGGAACCACGACGACATGCCGTTCGAGTGGCCGCCCGAGTGGTTTTCCCCTTCAGGAGTCCCGCCGGTGCACTGCCCACCGGCAAGCCCCTCGGCGGCCTCATCAGGTAAACCGAAGCAACAGAGGGTTGCCGTCCCCTACTCCCCTGCATCAGTTCGGTACAGACAGTTGAGCAGAACTGCCCTGTTAATTCCTCGATTAGTGCCAGGTGAGGATCAAAGATCCTGCAGCTTTCGAGGAACTCCGCGGCTTGACCTCATGGCATCAGAAATCGGCATGAACAGATTGTCCTATTCATCAAACGGACCCAAGGACCTGTGGCCTGGTGTGTCCAACTACGTCCTGCAAGTGCTCTCTCGTTCCAACGATGATCCAGCTCTGCTCCTGTACTTTCTCGACTCTGGTGGTGGCTCATACCCGGAAGTCATATCCAGTGCTCAGGTCAGCTGGTTCCAGAGCCAGGCTCAGTTCCTTAATCCCAATGGAAGGTTCGTTTTGGAGCAGATTCACTTGATTGTTTGTTCGTCATACATTGGTAAAGCTATATATGTTGCTATATCTCTTATCCATTTCTTCTCGATCCCTGCAGGATCCCTGAGCTGATCTTTTGGCACATACCAAGCACATCATATGCTAAGGTGGCTCCAAAGGCCAAATCCGAAATTCGAAAACCCTGCGTTGGCTCCATCAACAAGGAAGACGTGGCGCCGCAGGAAGCTGAATGGGGTATGATGGACGCTCTCGCGAAGAGGCCTTCGGTTAAGGTACGCGAGCGATTCTAAATTTCAGGCTTTTTTCGCAACTCATCCGATCAGTTCTTCTGGATCCAAAGCGATCGAGGTGTTTAGATCAGAAGGTTTGGTGGCATGGCAGGCGATCTTTGTCGGGCACAACCACGGGCTGGACTGGTGCTGCCCGTACGAGAAGCTGTGGCTCTGCTTTGCTCGACACACGGGGTATGGGGGCTACGGCAGCTGGGCCAAAGGAGCGAGGATCGTTCAGATCACGGAGAGCCCATTCTCGACGGTTTCCTGGATACGGATGGAGAACGGCACGAAGCACAGCGATGCTACACTCAGTTCCTGATTTTTTTTTTTTCCTTATGCTGTACAGAGAGATTTATCGTGCAAGTAACACTGGGCTGGAGCTGCAAGCCAGCAATACGTTATGTACAGAGGAGGAATATTTCCATCAGATAGCTTAGAACGTACCCTGAATTTTTTTTATGTATTTGTCATAATAAAAAGTGACCCAGGTTATAATAAGTAATGTTGCCAAAGTGCCTCTTATTGATGTTTATGAACTAATCCAGGTGCTTGCCTTTACATGCTTAGTTGATACAGGCAGCTTATTCAAACGAACGGTAGTAAGTACTATATGTGTACTCCTATCATCTTATTTTTAGGTTGATATGATATGTCCGTTTCAGAAATTAATTGGGTAGACCGGGGACTTGTCCGGGTTGAACAATCCAAAATGCTTCTCCGTCTCGGCCCCACTCTTCTGGTTCTCGTTGAACATGGCGAAGATGTATGCCTCCAAGCTCCCGGGTCGCTTGGGCGTGCCCTTTCCAACATGGTTGATGAGGTTCTGGTTGTACGTCCGCGCGTTGTCGGTGGTGGCCGCGTCACCCCCCGCGGACGGCCATCCGCTCTCGGACACGACGATCTTGACGTTCCCGGCCCCGGCGCTCTCCAGCGCGGAGTAGAACGTGTCGACGAGCGCGTCGAAGAGGTTCTGGTACGCCTTGTCCCCGTCCTGCACCACCGTGCCCGGCGACGTGAAGAGCGCGTAGTTGATGTCGATCTGCGCCTTGTTCCCGACGTACGCGAAGTACGGGTACACGTTGGCGAGCAGCGGCGCGCCGGTGGACGCGAGGTACCGCGCGACGGGCGTCATGTAGGACGCCGCGTCGGAGTTGAACACGCCCTTCGACGGCGGGAACCCCGCGGTGACGCCGCTCTGCACCGCCGTCGACGCCTTGACCGCGTCGCCGAGCCCCGCGGCCGCGAGCGCCGCGTCGACGTTCTTCATGGCCGGGAGGATGTTCTGGGTGTCCGCGCCGGCGACCTCGTTGCCGACGGCGATGTAGCGGAAGTTGACGCCCGGGAAGGCCTTGACGTTGGTCTGAACCCAGTTGGCCACCGCGCTCGGGTCCGACGCGAAGGCGGCCAGGTTCTCGTTGCCCACGTCCATGATGAGGCCGATGTTGCTGCCGCTGAGCGCCCGCAGCGCGTTCGTGTCCGCGAAGTAGATGCGCATGGAGTTTATGCCGTTTGACTTGTAGAGCTGCACGACGTCCGTCGCCGGCGGCAGGTTGTTGCCGATCACGCCGTAGCACACGCCGATGGATTGTACGCCTGCAGTTCGATCAGGTGATCGTCGAACGATGGTTAGCATTGATCGGTGTAAGTGAGTACATAGACATGCACGATGAAGTCTTAATTAGACTCTTAAGCTAGAGCTACATGTAGGGATCGCTGCGAGGAGCAATGCCAGTGCAAGCATGGAAGCAACGCCATGCTTCGCCATCTTTGATCGCTTGTTTTCTTCTGAAGCTTTTGGATCGAGATGTACTAATAACACGAGTGCGCTTTGCATGAATTGTATCGCCCCTAATTGGTGGTATTTATACAATGCGCGAGCTACGCAGGAAGCACTGCACAGTGCCAGGTTCGGCAGGTCACACGATAACGCTAACAATTCTTCCAAGGCCTCCAACCCATTTTTTCCAAATTTCCAGCACCACTAGCAGGCAGTACAGCACCACTAGCTTGACCGAAACGATAGCAGTCATCACCGTGTCGACGCTGTTGGTTCACGGGCCAGCCAGCAGCCACCGGGTCTGAAGGCTGAAGTCTGAACTGAACGTGGGGCGCGATCCGTGCAGGCCTAACGGGTCCGTTTGTACTATGGACATATGCGGCGGTGATCGCGGCCCTTCGCCGGGAAGACGAGCGCGCCTTGTCCGTGCTCGTGGAATTCCCGGCCCCGCCGACCTGACCGGTTCTTTATTCCTGGCCCCTTGAACGGGGTCCTGCGACTTGTTCCTTGTTCCATCTACACTGTTGGGCTAGGAGCGTAGTACCTTGGTTGGCTGTCTTCCACCACTGATTCCCGCCCGCGTGGAGAGGCAAGCAGCAGCAGGGTTGGAATTTGGATGGGGGCGTCGCTGTCGGGTCGAGGAAAGTCGTGGAACCCGTTCAAATTTGGAATTCTTTGGTTGGATGGTTACGGGTACGGCCCGATAAATCCGCGACCCTAGAGGCCCGGCACGCCAAGTGCCGGCCTTCGCTGGGCCTATTGTTGTTTATAATTATTTAGCAGGCCGAATTGAAACCAGACCGTTCGCTTCGTTTCGCGGTTCTTCTTGTTTCCTGCGGCTACCCGGCACCTAGGACCGAGCTCAATTATTTGCTAGTGGTAGTAATAAATCCGTCTGCCGTCGCGATCGAACGCAGATTCGGTGCGGATTCTTAAGCGAGAAAGAAAGGGAGAAGATCTCGTCATCAGCCACGTCGGTCTCGATCGCTCGCAAATAAAGGTAGCGTTCGGCGACAACCAGAATTAGCTTTGCCACCGCACGTAGCAAGCCTCAGATCAGTGGCCAGAGCAGCCACCGCCGGCCACGGAGCCCTCACCATCATCGCCGCGTCGCAATTGGCTCGTACTCCGACTATATGCATGCTGCTGACGCCGCTTTCATGGCCGGCCGCCGCTTTCGTTGGTCGTTCCCGTTCGGTCCCTTGTGCAGCCAGCCGATCGAGCCGCCGTCATGGACCTACGTCACCACGTCGTACTGGGTGACGCGTGCGTGTCGGGAGGTCGACGTACAGAGTGCATACTGGTAAATTTATTGAATCGTCCAGCATACTGTACGACCGATCAGATGTGAACGTACCGGCGGCAACTGCTTCTTGCAGCCGAATTGATTGGGGACGTCGACAACGCGTCTAATGCACAGATCTGGTAATATTTCGTACAGTACTCAGGTTTCACGGACTCCTACCACAACCAGTTAACCGTCGCCCTCATTCAGTGCAGTAGCGAAACCCAGCTTACATTCCGTAAACCCTACACTACGGATGCTGGGTCCGCGGGGTTGGGGGCCGGGCTAATAACTCGGGCCACTTCGATCGAGCACGGTACTTATGGAGATTTTCTGGACCTGTAGCCATTTTTCTTTGTGGAAAAAAAAATGGTAGACCTGCATGAGTACGTACAGGAATGATGATTCAATCGAATGCAACGGGTTATACTACGTACATATCCATCCCACCGATATGGCGCTATCTACAGGCAAACACTACAGTACTGGTGTACGTATTGCGTGATTGCAGGGCGTGCAGTCCCCGGCCGTCGTATATGTATGGAGGTGTATGCACGTGACGGCCACACGCATCGACATGCACATGCAAGAGAAAGAAACAAAACAATGCAAGCTATATATTGTCAGGGTCGCAAACTACAGCAGGAGTACCAAACTTAAGGCACGTCGCTGTGTGTATATATATATGCACTTGGACGTGTGTATACATACGTCTGTACGCGGTTGAAGCGTCTCTGTCGACAACCAGGTTTAGTAGTACTAGCCGTGGTGGGGAGGTCGATCGATCGTTGGAGTTGGAGTTGGAGCCGTGACGGGCGAATAGGTGGGTTGGACGATGCATGTGTGGAAGGCTCCACCGATCCAACAAGCGGCAGTGATGGCCTCATGGGGAGTAAGACCAGTGTGCGCCGGTTGGTTGCATCCATCGAGCAATCACAAGTGCCGTGGCGCCCCGCCTACACCAGTGGGGAAAATGGCACTTGTATTTTGTAGACGATGCGCCCATGCATCGGCGCACGACATGTCTAGAAAGTGACGCGGCCACTGAGACGCCACCTCTCTAGAAAGTGAGCTGCTTGTTTGAGCTCTCTGTTGGGGTTTATACTAGTACGTAGATACATGCACGGGTGGGCATTTGTTGGGCAATCACACCAACGCGCAATCAAAGGACTGTTTTTTATTACAGTAACAAGATCAATCGCTAGCCCTAGTATTAGACTAGGTTAAGGTTTACTCGAGCTTTTAGCATGCATGGATGGGCATTTGGGCAATCACAGAAATTTAACGGTAACGACAAATTTCGTACGTGCTCTGGACTAATAGTAGATCTGATTTAGCACTCCGTACGTCTTATTAACTGACATTCTGAGCTGTGCCACGCTAGCTAGGGCCGGCTGGCTAGCCGGGGGCGTCCACGCATGCAAGCACAGCTCGACCGAGCGAACAACCACACTTCAGCCGTACACGCGCTTGATTATTACGGCTCCTCCTATGCTCCATGCTCGGCCCCGCTAATCTCGCACATCATCGTCGGACCGTGGCAGGTGATGGACCTCGGTCGCCGCGCGCGCGCGCGTCGTACGTACTCCTACAGCTCACGTACGGGTACGGAGCGCGTGGAAAACTGTACACATTGGCCAGAGGATAGAGAGATGGCCTGTAGGAGTAGGAGCACTTTGCTCCACGTCCAACCGTTTTTCCTCTTACCCCCGTCCTGTCTGTCACAGTGTCAGGGGCAGCTCACGGCACCGTATGCGCCCGCAAAAGTTTCCGTACTGTAGCACCCACCATTTCTTTCTGTCTTGCTGGGCCGCTGGCTTCCCAGCTTCTTGCGTTGTGGTCTTGTGGAGCACGCTTGGTAGGAGCACTACTACTGGAACCAGCGTTCCGTTATGGCCGCGTCGTGGTACCGACACGCCCGCATATAAATTTAAGGTTGGGGAAGGTACGGTGAGGTTAACCTGCCTAGACAGATCACCTCCCAACAAACGCAGCACGGAGGTTAGTACCAGTAGACTGAGCTGAGCTAGGGAAAAATTGATCAAATCAAAATTGGGACACGGAAGCCCCCACCAAACCAAGGTGCCATTTGAATCTTTAGAGATTTTAAGTATTCAGATAAAAAGAATCTTAATAGTATCTAAACGAGAGACTTTTTAAAAAATTATAAAATTTTATAAAATCTCATAAATCTAACTATTAGTTAATATTTTATACTATAATGCACAACATAACTAAAATAATAAAATTTCATAATCTAAATGTTTGAAATTTTAAAATATTAAAATTCGAATATTAAAATTTAAAAATTTAGATAAATCTTTTAATCCAAACGGCAATGATTTTATAATATTAAAATCCGGATTCTAATATCTAGAATCCATAATCTAGCATCCGAATTCAAACGGGACCAAACGAACACAGCAGCGGTGGCAGAATAGGATGCCGCGCGGAGCAACAGCAGCATCTCCACCGCGCCGCAGCGGCCGCCGCCGGCCGGCCGCCGCAAAATAAAAACACGGTGGGGCCCGGGGCACAGCTGCGCACGCCCCGCGGGCAAAACCATCACATGCGTCAAGGGGATGACGCTTCGCTCGCATCACGTGCACCAGCTCAGCTCCCCACGCCCCGTCGGCCGTGGGCCACGCTATAATGAGAGTATCAGATTGTTTCTGGTTCAGATAATTACTGTAGCTCTAACAAACAGTTCCATAAAACAGTTTTGTGTCTTCTAGACAAGAACCACTTCTTCGATTCGCTTTTACGTGTACATAATAAAAAAAAATTGTTTTACCAAACGAAACAAAAACAGAGCTAAAAATGCTTAAAAGCTCTAGCGCTAAACAATCATTCACGACTTCACGAGCTGCAGCGGCAGTGCTAGCTGGTGGCTCCGTTCCGTCCACTCGCAAGTCGCAACCTGTCCCAAGCACAAAAGAGGCTTCCTCTTTCTGTGCACGCCCTCCTTCCCTTAACCACTTCCTTTTCTTCGCTCCTTTGATGCTGTGGCCACCATCACTTGTTCCTCTCGGAGAACTAGTCTAAAGCTTTGTTTATTTCAGTTTTTAGATTGGCTTTTCTAGCTGAAAAGTTAAAACTTAAAAAATTGAAATAAATAAAATTTTAAAAAACTGACTTTTAAAATGCTGAAAAGTTAGCTTCTGATAAAATAAACTAAAAGCTAAAAAGTTTATCTAGAGTTGTTTTTCTAGTTTTTAATATGCAGAGAAGCTAAGTATATATTATAAAAGTCAACAGTCACAACTCTATCAACCAACTTTTCTAAAAACTCAAAAACTTCAACTAAAATAAAGAGGCCTTTAGTGGAACAGAATAAACAAAGCATGATTCAACGAGCAATGACTATACACCCTTTTCAATCTATACACACACACATCCAATAGAAACACCAAAGCACCCACAGTACGCTCATGCTAGGCTGTACTGTATCACTGTTTGCTCGCATGATTGCTGGTTGCTTTTGATAGGCTACAAATGTCATATACTAAGGCTCTTTTGGAACGCAGCCTTTTACAGGAATTTCACATGAATCAGTTCAATTTTACAAAAAAAATACAGAAAACGAGAAAAATTCTCACGTTACAAACGCCTAAACGGAGTACAGTATATTTGAGTCTCACCATCATGGACAGGCGTGCAGATTAATGATTAACCTTTTGAACTACATTTAGACCGGAGTACAATAAAAAATGAGTATACCGTGAGTATATCTTAGATAAGGCGTGCTTATCAAATGTTTTGGTCCACCTCTTTATTTATTCTACTCTTGATCATTTGTAGGATTATTTATCTAAGTACAATACTCAATATTCTAAGGAAAATTTATCTACAGAACACCGCGCTTGTGTTAGTTGGTTTGAGTCACATCGCTCAATTGAATTTTGTATACAGAACACTGCAATTTTAAGTATTTATCTCCAGGACACCATAGAGAACATTGAGAGAATATTTCATAGCAAAATTATCACGCTACCTCTGGTCTCCACCCATCCAGGTGATGTGCTGGGACTCCATCGCTTCAGCAGGCGCGGACAGGCAAGTTTCCAGTCGAGGTTCGCCTCCAGTCTCCTGTTGATGAGCATGACCAAAGCTACCGCCATGCATGCTCGGTTCAATCAACTGAAGCCCTGTAAAAAAGAAATGGTCTTTGTAGAACACCAAGAACAGTGTGGTCATTTTACCATGAAATATTCTCTGCGGTGTCTTAATAATAAATACTCGAAATCGTAGTGTTCTACAGATAAAATGTATTCGAACGATGTGATTCTGATTAACTGGCACAAATGTGGTGTTCTGTAAAAAATCTCCTATATTCTAAAAACATGTCAGTTTACATTTCTAGAATCTCCCATATTCTAAAAACATGTCAGTTTACATTTCCATCATTTCATATGGTAACAATCAGGTACTCGCTTATAGCTTTCTCCTTTTGTTAAGTAATTATAATTAGAATTTACTACTAGTACGTGTAACCACTTTTTATAGACAAAAAATAAAGCTCTTGAAAGCCAATACGACACCTCACCCATTCCAGAAAATGCTGGGGGACGGTGGTTCTCGTGTATAGGTATGTGGGGTGCGCGCATGATTTTGGGTCGTTGAGGAGGTGGCTAGTGGGGTCCGCGCTGATGTGGCAGGGGGCCGGAAGCGGCATCTCGAGGAGGGCGCGCGGCGTGGGCGCTGAGATTTCGGGCCGCGTTTTCGGCGCGAAAAAAATAATAAAATAAAATCAGAAAAAAGGCGCAGCGGGCCGAGAAAAGCGAGGCTGATCTGGGCGTGAGCCGGAGACAGCTGGAGTTCCGGTACGGCAGGGCAGCCAAGACGCAGCTCCCGTCGCCGTTCGCGGCCCTCCGCTGCCGCCAAAGCTGGAATAAAATATGGTTCCCCTGAAAAATGGAAAATTATTTGGATACTACTTTCTATCGACAAAAACGCACATGTTTCTGGACAGCAGTTAGCTGCTCTAAATACTGTACTAGTAGTATACAGTTGCAGTGTACTTATAGTACTTATCGTATAGAGTGTATGTATAGATGCTCTATAGATTGGCGAAATAGTTAATAAACAGTGGCGAAGCAAGGGTATGCTTTGGATTGAAGAAAAAAATTCTTTATTTCTATATTTTTTTTGAAATTAAATTAATTTTGTTTCTGTGAAATTTTTGTCTAATATCTATGAAATTTTTGCTTTTCAAAGAAACCCTAGAATCTAAAAGATGGTGGTGTTTAACATCAAAATTATACATTAAATTGAATGTACAAATGGTCAACACAAACTGATCAGTGTTAAAATTTGGATTTACCCTGGTGCCGACGGTGCACCAGGGAACCATTACCTAGCTTCGCCAGTGTTGATAAATACCTCCAGCTCCATTGTAACTTCAGCTTTTAGGATGTGTATTTGTCAAATTTATGAATCGAAGGAGGACCAGCGACGGTCCAACGCGTCATACTTCTCCACTCTCGTCAACGGTCGACCTCGAACCGGATGGATGATTCTTCGTCTTCTTCTTCTCCCTCCTATTCCTTTCGTTTTTAAAATGAGGTCATGATTGACTTCAAATTCTAATTTTAATTATTTATTTTATTAAAAAATAGTTTAAATATGTAAATTTTTAAATTATATTTTAAATACATTTAATGATAAAATAAATTATAATAAAATTTATCATACTTTTTTAAATAAAACAAATAGTCAAAATTAATGTTTTAATTCAACAGCGACCACGCGCTAATTATGCCGGGGCTCCGTTTCGACACCTCGGCACGCACGCATAATTCCACTCCGTCTCATTGACGCGCGCGCATGCATGTGCGCTCTACCCCGGCGGAAATGGCAACCGGGGATTTCCGGGCGGCCGGCGCGTGCGCTTGATCTGTCCGCCATAGTTTTCGTTATCCCTTGACCACGCTTACACCTCTCTGCGCTAACTGCTTGCGTGCGATCAGCTCAGATGTTTAAATTTGGTTCGGATGGCACCATGGCAGAAGTCCGAAGAACAGGGGAGGGCGTGATTTAAGCAGTTATGTCACGCATGTGATGCCAGCACGTACGGCGGCTTCAGCTCCGAGGGACACTTGTCGAGGAGTTATACCGTTGAAAAATGAGCGAGGATACTGGCCGATGGAACATGTGCTGCACTTGTGGCCTGCTAGGAGCGACCACGAAGTGGTCTGTGAAAGCGACTTGATCGTTGGAGCGATGGAAGGAACGGCGATCATCCTCCAAAGGCGAGTGCGAGAAGGAATTTGCGCGGGAAGCCGTCTACTTGTGTGTTTTCCGGGTTTACGCCTTTTCCCTGCCCGTGCCTTGTTATTAGCTCATGTGTTTTGTTTGAAATCTAGCCCGTGCGTCTGTGCACAGCACGTAGTACAGTGGCTAATTAATCGCGGAGGGGCCGATCGCCACGCGAGACGCGCTGTTAGCTTAATTAGCTGCGCATCTACTCTTCCAACAACCTCATTCATCATCAGGAGTGCATGCGAAACAACTGAAGAATCCCAAAGAGGACTCAGAGGAGACAAGAAAGAAACGCGGCGCAGGGAGCCGGTGATGCGTTAAAAGGCCATGAGCGGCTGCTCGCCGGATCGGCGGCCGTCCGTCCGCGCGCAGGTGTCCGTGGTCACGCGCGAGTACGGGTCGCAATTAATCTCCCAGACCCTGCAAGCGCATGGCACGGCAATATGGCATGGCATGGAGCAGCATTGCAGCAACGTGCCTGCTACGACGGCTACGAGGCCGAGCGAGCGAGGTCACGTGCTGGGTTCCGCGGCGCAGGGGGGTCGCGTGCCCGCCACTAGCTCACGAGCTGGATGCCTGCTCGCTCGCGCGCCGCGTCACGGGAGGGAAAGCACGAGAGCGTGCTCGAGCGCGAGGCTGCCGGCTGATGAACTCGGGGCCGCCGTCGGGAGCCGAGAGCTCCGACGATCTTCAGGCCGTTTAAATTACGAGTGCACCGGCCGCTGAGAGATCCGACCCGAGGAGAGAACAGCGGTGTTCTTTTGACCGGTCCACTCTTGAGTGCCAAATTCCGCCGCCACGCATACGACGGCCGCACCGTCTTTTCCCCAAAAGCCGCACCGCCGCTCGTGTCATGCCATGCGTAACGAACCGGACTGCTGCCACGTCACCGGCTGCAAATTTATCTATGCAAATTAACTGAGCCCCTGATGGATGGATTTGAAATTTGGAGCCAGCCAGCCATCTCGAAAGGAATCGAGAACCGGCCACTGCTCTGCTGGTTCGTCCATTTGTAGTCGCCGTATCGTTTGTCCGTACAGTCAGGATCCGTTTGGAACGCTGTACCTTTTTTTTACTTTCTGATTTTTTTAATAAAAAATTCAATTGATTTTTATGATATTTGTACAATTTTTGTAAAATTACTACGTACAAAATAGTATCGCAATTTGTGTAGGAGTATCATATATTCGTGCGCAATTCAAATTATGCAGGGGATAAAAAGGAGAAATACCAGTAGAACATTTCACAAGAAATTACTAAGGCAGGGACAAATGAAACGATGCAGGTGCCAACTGGCAGTGCGGCGGCGTAGCAGAAGGAATTAGGAGGAAACAAAGAGGGTGAAAGCGAAAGAAATCCTAGATAGTTCAAAAATAAAAAAAAGAGCTCCTTCCGTTCGTTCCCTTGTCTCTCTCTCTCTCTCCTGGCGAGGTGTTCTTTCCCCACTACTAGCCGCCCTCTCCCAGTCCCTTCCCTCCGCGCCGCTCTGTTCCATCCCGCCCATTCGCCATTCCGTCCGCCACCCTGCGACCGCGCGCCGCCGTCTGGACGCCGCGTCGCGGGGGCCCGCGTGCCGGCCTCATATTCTCGCGGTTCGAGGGCGACGAAGAGGAGCTCAGAGGACGCAACCGTCCGCGCCCGTCTGCTGATGTCGTGATCGGCTCTGTCTCTCTCTCGCGCGCCGGAGGGCCGGGCGGGAGCGGATGGGGAAGGTGGCGCTAGGGGTGGCCGCGGGGTGCGCCGCGGTCACGTGCGCGATCGCCGCCGCGCTCGTGGCGCG
>BCLH01003256.1:0-13296 GCA_001602315.1 Zoysia pacifica
ACGACATCATGTATTTTCGATGACACTAGCTGTCTAGTGCATGACTTAGTTGTGCGAGAATCCAGTCAAAGAAATGCCACTGTGGGCGAGAGGCCGGCATCACTTTCTTCCAAGGTTTAGTTATTGGCAATCAAGCTAAGGCCCTCTTTTGAGGTAAAGCTTTTGAGATTTTAAAAAGCTGGCTGGTGATTAGTTGAAATGTTAGCTGGTAAAATTTAAATGTTGGTTTTTTAATATATATTTAGCTTTTCTGTACATCAAAAGCTCAATAAGCTTTTCAGCTTTTAATTTATTACTGTAAAAGCTAGCTTTTCAACATTAAAAACAAGCTTTTCAAAACTTTATTTGTTTTAGCTTCTCAGTTTTCAACTTTTCAGTTGAAAAAAGCCTCTAAAAAACTGAAACAAAGAAGCTCTCAGTCTGATCAAGGTGAAGAATAAGTCCTCATCATGGTTATCCCACACATGTCATGCACACATTTTGTAAAGAATAATAGAAAAAGAGAACGCTAGAGAAAAAACACGAACGCAACCAAATATACCAAAGTTTATACGATGATCGAAGCAAGGACTACACGTTCAGTGCAGCCCCATCACCCTTTTTTCTTACTGCTTTTAATTTCTTCTAAAAAAACAAGTTAGGGGTCCTTTGAAACAAAGAAATTGTGGAGGGCAAAAAATAGAGGAACTGAATCCAAAGAGGGGGAAAAATTCCTATATGTGACAATTGCACTGAAGGATTGCTACATAGGAGTTTGGTAATTATTGTATTTTTTAATTCATACTAGTATTCAAGAACATGTGCAGCTTCAGTCCTGCTATTTTGAGAATTTAGTATTGTCGGCCTCGTATGCCTCAGGTATCTACGATTTCGACCCACTCAAAAAACTCAGCCATGAAAGACGGTTCATCGTATCACAGTCTGCATTCAGTTTTCTAAATGGATCGACCCCACCAAAGTAAGGCCCGTTTGACCCCTAGGTTGGGCGTTGCCTCTCTCGTTCCACCCCCAGGTCGGGCATCGCCCCTCTTGTTCAACCCTCGGGTTGGGCATCACCCCTCTCATTCGACTCCTAGGTCAGGCATTACTTTCGGATGACCAACCCTCAACAAGCACAAAGATTTCTGACACTGTATGGTAGGCACGGTCTATTGGATGGTGGAGAGAAAAGTTGACTTTGTTCTACCTATGCTGGACAAAGAACAAAGACAAGGATGACAACACAATAACCTGGCGCTAAGAGACTGGCACAACTTCAGATACTTGTGATCCCACTCATCAGAGGCCACCCGGTTACTTGGCACCAAGCCATTCTAATCCCAATCCGACTCCTATATAAGGTCACGCTAGGGACCCTAGACAGGGAGACAAGCAACCAAGTGACAACACATACGCACCACACTTAGAACCTCTAAAAGACTTAGAGTTCTTGCTTGAGCAAGAACTTTAGCGCCATTGTAATCATCATTCGATCAAGTTCTATGATTTATACACACCTCCGATCTTGATCTTGATGTAGGTATTACGTCTCCGAGACAGCTTAAATTAGGCTAAATGTCTTGAATCTCCAGTAGACTAAGCCACCTCAAGGAGGAATACACACGAATCCCTCTTCGATGCATAAATTTTACTGTGCCGGTGATATGAAATGCCACAAGTATTTTAAAAAGAGCATTATATTTTACATATTCTAATTTCTACAGCCCGATATATTTATCTAGTTCCAATTACAAGATCTCTGAAAATAATCCATTGTTCATGTATTTCAGCCTCAACATTGTATCATCTTTGTACCAAGAAGAAATCCCTTATTTGCTCTAAAAACTTATCTCTTCCCTTATTTGCTATCAAAATTTTCTTCCTCCCTTATTTACCATTATTTTAATTTCTCTTCCGTAATTTACCAGCTCCATCATATTATAATAGATTTCTTGTCCAAACAAATTAAAAAAAACCAAAATGCCTCTCAAACTAAAGAAAGTAAATTATAATAAAAGATATGCTATTCATCAAACTTTTTTGAATAAAACAAACAGTCGAAGTTGATGTTAGAATTCAACAGTGACAACAATTTAGAAAAAGTGGGGGTACATGTATAAGAGAACGTCAAAATTCACTTCCCTTAATTTTAGGAGTATTTTATTCTTTTTCAATTTAGTTGGACAAGAAATATGTTAGCATATGACGAAAATAGTAAATTAGGGAAGAGAAATTAAGAATAATTGTAAATAAAGGAAGAGGGAAGAGATAAATTTTTTAGGGAAATAGGAACTCTTGTACTTCCGTTTCAAAATATAAATATTTTTAGATTTAGATAAAATCAAATTCTTTTTAACTTTTACTAATAATATCTAAAAATTATATAATTTCTAATATATAAATGTACATTTTATGAAAGCTTATTTCATAAGAAATCCAAAAAATATATTTTATGTTATAAAATATTATTAATAGTTTTATTAATAAAAATTTGATTTTGACTAAAAATAAAAATAATTATACATTATTTTGAAACGGAGGAAGTATCAATTGTTGTACTGGGCTTTTGTTCAGGCGTTCACCACGGATATTCCTTGTGAAAACCTGGTCGATCCAATTCACCCCGTTTTTAGATGGGCTCATTAGCCCAAGACGATACAATTTTATATCCGTGGGCTGCGAGTCCAGTACCGTCTCCACCCCGTTTGTTCTCCGTCGCCGCCGCTGTCCGCCGCCGGACGTGGATGGCGAGCCCGCGGGAGCGGAGGCTTCCGCCACCCTCGTTCCGGATGGGGAACCCCTTCAGCGTGAAGGTTCTCCAGGTCTTCACCGGCTTCGGCGTCGGCTGTGGCGTCGGTATCGGCGTTGGCCGCCCCATATACCTAGGTAATAGAGCTCGTCGGACTCGATTCGGTCATGGGCTCATAGGACTCGAGTCGGTCATGAGTCAGTGCTTATTTGTTTTTTGTTTTTTTGGAATTTCGTCGAACTGACGAGTGATGAAGTGGGGGCTTTCAGTGATGCATCTCGTCGAACGGTGCGTCGTACTGTAGAATTACATTATCCGAAAGGGGGATTAGGTTGCCAACTGCCTCTACGAATCAACGCAGTGCTTCCTGCTTTCTGGCTCTGGCATCATGTAGTATCCATGCGGTCGTGAGCTTGCTCAATTGCTGGAGAATCATGGTTTAATTTCATTAGCATTTTGCTTAAGAGTTTTTTTTTTTCTAATCGATTGGCAGGTATGATACCCGGGCTTCAGCAAGTTATGAGTGCTACAAGAGGTGCAACTGATGCTTTTTCTGGTGTCACGAGGCATGTCAATTCTGCTGTAAGATAGGATTCAGCAGTCTTCTATGCCCACACATACATAAATGTACATTTTGTTAATCTGCTCCTGTACTCTAGTGCACATCTGAGTCTCCTTTTTTTTTTCTTTGCTATTTTTGGGTCCAGCTAAGGTCAGCAGGGTTAAGGAACATCGAAGCGGGCATTGGCTGTGGTGTTGGTATAGGGCATGGTTTCGGAATAGGTACATTTTGCACCTGTTCCAAAAGTTTAAACCTATAAATTTCCTGTGATATTGGCCTTAAAGAAAATAGGCTTGAGTATGTGCAAGTATGATGCTTCATCTCCCTACATGTTTATTTTAGTTTCTTATCCATGCCATCATGTGGTATTTATCCCTATTCCTTCTTGATTCCAATTAACACAGTGCTCGTGTAATTGTTCTTTTTTGGTCACACGTTTTTATCTTTTATGTCCCGTCATGAAGTTAGCTCATCTACATGCTACACATTTGCTCTGAAGATGTTCATTTAATATTGATAGTGATAATTGAACATAACCATTTTTCACTTCTTACAGACTAACACTATGCTACTATCCCTTTAAGGTTTTCTTTTCAATTTTCAGGAATTGCACTGAAGCCACAAGTACTTCATGAGATTCAGTCATCTGTTGGGGTACAATCTAAAGTTGATCTTTTATCCCAACTGTTGTTTGTTTCTGTTGATGCACAAACATTAAGATAATTAGTTTCTGCTAGGAACTTATGCTTAAATTCACCTCAAGGCTGAAGGATACCCCTGGAGAGTCGTCTGCATCAAAACCTATGGCTGGTTCTTTGTCTAGCAATCAACAAACTCACGGTGGCATGTCCTTGTATCTAGCTGCTAACACTGCACAAAGAAATTTCAACCATACTACAAGCGACGAGATATCAAGAGTACAGCCTACTCTTGAATCGCATGGCCAACATAGTGCACCACCAGAAGCATTAACTGGAAGTCAAACTGAAAAGGTCATTTCAAACTTTCTAAGGAGTCCCCTGTTTGAGAATGATTCAAAAATGGAGCTCAGAGATGCAGTATGCACTAAAACCCTGTTATTACTAGCTGTTTATAGTAGTCCAATCTGCTTCTTAGATGATGTTATGAAACATTTATTCTGAACACCTTTTCTTTTAATCATTTTACAGTCAGGAAATTTACAAGGGATGGATAATGTACTTCAGCTGGTGAGTTCAGTTATGATGGGCTTCATAGTTACTGTTCAAATTGATAATTCTATCCTTTTTCTTGGTATGTCATGGTATTCATTTCATCCAATTTGGCAAAAGCATGGTTACCCTGTGATCATTTTAGCATGTCTCCCTCTCTTACGAAAACTCGTTCATATTGTACTATCTTTCTCGTCCTAACGGCAACAAAATAAAAAGATGGAAGTATAAATTTCTCTTTACATGTAAGAAAACAATCAGTAAAGTTTCTCCTACAGACCTAGACAATTGGCTGAGTAATTTCCACTGGTTTCTTGTGGCAGGGTCTCTTTTTTCTTTTTTTGCTTAACCAGTTTTTGTAAAACTCTGTCTGTATAATTTGTCATTTCTTAAAAATAAGAAATGTAGGGGCCTCCCCTGCCTATCCATTCACAATGTAGAATAACACAATATGCTATGGTTATCTTTCTAGATGCATTTTTGTTGATTCCCACTTCATTATATTAGATGACTAATTATCAATTCTGAGTTTGTTATTTCTAGGTAATCAAGCACCAAAGGGTTATTGAAGAACTGCAAGAGGAAAATGAAAATCTGCGCCACATACTTGTAGAGGAACTTAAAATTTCACCAACCAAACTACAAATTGATCGTAAACATAGAGTGAATGCCTACTATCCTTGCTCCGAATGCTTTGAATGTCGTCGGCGAGCTCGAAAAACAACCAGATAGGACTGGGAGTTGCCTGAGTGAAGTTTTGCTAGTTTGCTCGGTAGCTAACAATTTTCTGTAGAACAGCAGTAATAGTATTTGTTACAAATCACATCATCTCATCAAAAATATGCAGATCGGATCTTATTTGTCATGTATTGCTGTCTGTCAGTGTGTAGTAATGTTATATAGATGAGATGTACATCTGTATTGCATTTTTTACTGCAACCTCTACATCTGAACTGAAATCTGATTCTACAAAGGCAGATGTTGTTCGTTTACCTTCTGTCCAGACATATGTTCTGTTGCAGAACTGCATTCTCACATATACCTATATTCGGTGTGCATTGCTCTGCCTCTATGTTACGGACCCATCCAGAAAAAGTGTTGTTTTGAGGTTTGGGCATCGGGATTAAGGTAGTACTCCATCCTTTCTCAAATTGATGTCTCTGTTGATTACAAACATCAAATTGATGTCCCTGTTGATTACAAACATCAATTTTGATTATTCATTTTATTAAAAAAAGTATGATAAATTTTAAATATTTTGTTGTAATTTACTTTGTCATCAAAATTGTTTGAATTACAATTTATAATTTTTTAAATAAGACAAATAGTCAAAGTTAATGTTTGTCAACGGCGACACAGAACGGAGGGAGTTTGAGGGAGGCAGAATATTGTGTTGGAAGTAAGCATGTCACTTTTTCTTTTTGCTATAAATTTTGAATTCTAGATGGATACACTTTATGAACGGAGGGAGCGTCTGTGTTCAATTTGTTAACTGCAAGACGGCTATGGTACAAATGAGCAATACAGGATCAAGTTGCAATTGAGGTGGGTATTATTGCGAATCCGCATACCCACCCCGTAAAGTTTGTGTTAATGGCTCTTACGGATCAATGTTGTATTTTTTATGGTACGTCCGCAACAACTTGCAAAAGTTTATCACTTTATTATATTTATTTTACTTATATAAATTTGTATAAAGTTGATTACTATTATTTTGAGTATTCTCTAACAAATTTTAGTCAAATTTGTTAAAATTTTGTAGTGTGAAACGTGATGTTTTAATTCTATGGTCAAACTTTAAAAAATTATGAATTTAAAGTTACAAATATTTTTGAATTAGGTGTATATGTAATAATAGAGTGATAAATTGTGCGTTGAGTAGATAAATTATAGGGTTCTCAGAATATCAAACGATGCGATTTGTAGGTGTCCGCAAAACTCACATATTTGATTTGCGACTAACAATACGGCTTGCGGGTGCAAGAATACTCGCCTCGTTTGCAAATTGATTACAGGATGTGTGGGTCTTGTGCAAGCGTTTAGTGCTTTGGGAAGCGCATATATTACTGCTGCATGTACTTTAGACTACCACGTTTGAAATGGAAAAAAATTTATTTTTTTGTGAAATTAAATTAATTCTTATGAATTTGCTGTAAAATTCGAACACTCCAAATGGGGCCGTAATAGCTTGGGTGAAAACTTGAGCAGGAAACCACACGTGTTCGCACGGAGGACGAGATCCAATGCTCCAAATATTCCACAGCGAACAAGTTTTCCCGCGTCCTGCAGCTGCAGATCCACAAAACGTAAAGACTCTGAGGACTGCATCGTCAAAAACCTTTCCCTTCTTGAACAGAGGCATGTGAGAAGAACGCCACTCAAACAGTGTATTGAAACCGATGAAAATCGGTTGGTTTTCACGATTTTTATCTAAACCGATTCGATGCGATATATAAGTTAAGTTCAATTTTCGGTTGAAAACCAAATTTAGCACTTTAGTAGTCGGTTTTACCGGTTAACCGGTCAATATTTTTTAAAAAGCAAAAACCGGTCAAGACTGGTTTCAAAAACCCTGCCTCAAACCTTGCTGGCTAGCAAATTCCATCCCATGCCTTTGCCCTAGGTGCGCAGATCCATGCGCTCACCGTTTCTAATGGCACCAACCAACGTCGTCGACCCGTTGGAGACAGTGGCGGAGCTAAATTTGTTGGACCGGGGTCCCATGACACCGATGACCTGAGCAAAAATCATTGCTAGCTATGGCTTATTTTGATAATGACCCCGGTAAATTTTTCGTTGTGACCCCAGCCCTTCCCGAGTACTAGTGCACAGGACACTAATTAAACGGCTGGCCTGTTTGCAAATTAAAAGCCCATCGTCATGACCATTGACCAACAAAGGCCCAGACGAGGAACGAACAGCCCACCTGACTACGGTTGTGCAGACTCATAAACAATAGAAAAAAGATCGCTCCCAATTCTCACAATCTCACGCCGCCGAAACGTGTAGAAGCCAAAACGACATCGTTCTTCACGGTGCGCCGTCATCGCATCAAGGTCAGTGTCCTGTCGTCATTGTCGATCGGGTTCTCCGCTGCTGCCACCGTCGCCTCCAGCTAGTGACTCCCTCCTGTATATGTAGCCGGCCATCAGTGCTATTACTCAGAAGTTTTTTTCCATGTTGCAGCGATCAGAGGCAGTGAGTTTTGATTTTACTACGAGTTTGTGAGATGAAATATCTAGATATAGCTTCTAAGTTCTAATATTCTTTTCAGCAGAATATTAAATAAAGATGAAGAGGTTCTTCAAAAAGAAATTACAGTCCACTGCTGTTGGTGATGAATGAAAGCACTTCAGGAGATGCAGTCGGTAATACAAGTACTGACGGAAGGCTTTCAAAAAGAAATGCAGTTACAACTCGTGTATCACGAGAAGCGGTAAATTTGGATGAAATTCCTTATGATCCAGCTGATAGGATGAGAATAACAGACTACATAGCCACAAGTAACAAGATGAGGTTAGGCAAAAATATTTGATTAGAGGCCCTTGCAGGCCACAAGCTGGTTTTAAATATCCACAAAAGATGATAGGAGGGAAGCTATGTCACTTTAATCATGAATGGTTGTCTATGTATGATTGGCTAGAATACAGTGAGAAAGTGGATAAATGTTTTTGTTTATATTGCTACTTGTTCAGAGACTGTATTCCAAGCCAAAGTGAGAATGATGCATTCACAGTACTTGATTTTTCTTGTTGGAACAAATCAGATAAGCTTCGAGATCATGTTGGTGAATGTAACAGTTTTCATAACGTTGCAATGAAAAGATGTAACAATTTGCTGAAAAAAGACCAATCAATTGTCACTGGTTTTAAAAGGCAGAGCGATGTAACATCAACGTGTTGCTTGAAATCTAACATTGATCATCTATTACAGAAGTACTTCCTCCGTTCTTAAAATGACGTCGCTGTTGACTTCGAATCTCAACTTTGACCATTTGTTTTATTCAAAAAATTAGTTCAAATGTATAACTTTTTAATCGTGTTTCAAATATATTTAATGATAAAAAAATATAACAAAAAATATAAAATTTATTATAATTTTTTGAATAAGACGAATGGTCAAAGTTGAGATTTGAAGTCAACGGCGACATCAATTTAAAAACGGATGGAGTATGGTTTAAGCATGACACAAGTTAGAGGCCAAGGTTATGATGGAGCGAGCAACATGAAGGTGAGTTTAATGGATTGAGAGCTTTGGTCCTGAGAGAGAACAGCTCAGCATATTATGTTTACTGTTTTGCTCACCAACTCTAATTAGTTATTGTGACAGTAGCTAAAAAAAATGATGATATTAGTGACTTTTTTGACATGATTTTTCTTTTGATCAATGTTGCGGGAGCTTCTTGCAAACGAAAAGATATGATTCGTCAAAGCCAACAAGAGAGGGTAAGAAAAGCCATAAGTAATGGACAAATTAGTAGTAGAACTGGATTGAATCAGGAGCAATCTCTTCAAAGAGCTGGGGATACTCGTTGGTGTTCGCAATATGAAACTCTCAAGAGCTTGAACAATTTATTCCCATCTGTCATTGAAGTGCTGCAATATGTTGAAAAGGAGGGTCCAAACAATGGGAAGAAACGTCAAGCCCGCAGTCTGTTGGATTATCTCAAGGATTTTGACTTTGTATTTCTTTTGCATTTGATGTTGCTTATCTTAGGACATGCAAATGTATTGTCATTTTTTTTACAAAGGAAAGATCAAGACATCTTGGAGGTCGTGTCTGAGGTGAAGCTAACCAAGCAAAAATTTCAACAAATTAGAGATGAAGGTTGGGAATCTCTATTGGAGGCAGTATACTCTTTTTTGTGAAGAGCATAATATCCCTAAATTGGACATGGAAGAAGAGTACATTGGTAGGCACAAGCTAAGAAGGAAGTTTAATGGATTCTTTTGATGCATTTAGTCCCAAATGGCTGCTTTTAGTCCCAAAGATTGTTTTGATGTATTTAGTCAAATGGCTGCTTACCCAAATGGCTGCTTTTAGTCTCAAGGATTGTTTTGATGCATTTAGAGTTGAGAGTTTAATGGAGTTGGCTATGTTCTATCCAGATGATTTTACTTCATTGCAACTAACGGATCTTTCTCATGAGCTTCCTATTTATATTGATAATATGCGAGCAGATAAAATATTTGCTAATTTAAACACTATTTCTGAACTTGCTAAGTTGATGGTACAAACAAAAAACATCTTGCCTTTCCATTGGTCTATCACCTTCTGAAGCTAGCACTTGTCCTACCCATTGCTACTGCATCAGTGGAGAGGTGTTTTTCAGCTATGAAATTGTGAAGATAGCATCACGCAATTGAATTGGCGATCAATTTATGAATGACTGTATTGTGTGCTTCGTCGAGCAAGACTTTCTAGCTACAATTCTAGTTGATGATGTGATTGTTCCTTTCAAAAAGTTAAAGATCGTAAAGGGAAACTATGAAGCACAATTATTTGTATAAAGGTAATTTACTTTGACACATTTTGTACTCATGATTTTATAGTGACCCCAGCGTCATTTTTGGCTGGCTCCGCCACTGGTTGGAGATGGAGATGGAGATGTCCTGTATCTCCTCACGATAGTCATCTGCCCTAGCCACCCTGCCGCCACCTCAGACCTTGCCACCACCGCCGCGCATCGTCGGGCGGATGTGCAGTGTCCCAGAATCTCCTCTTCACCTCTGATAGCAGCGCCCTGACGGCCTACCAGATAGGGCCGTCTCCAGAAATTGAAGGCCCCAGTGCAAAATATAAAGCAGAGCCCTATGTTTAGAAATATTGCATAAATAATACAATTTATCTTCTCAAATTATATAACTACAACGGTAAATACACTGCTAAAGAATGCAACAAATACTAATACGAAAACTTGTGACTTGGAAGAAGAACAAGAAGTATTAGTAAAAGAAGGAACACAATTGCCTGATTAAGGATCTGTCTATCATACTTGCGGTGTGTTGCAGTCCAATTTTTTGCTAGAAATTATTTTTCTCTAAGAACTAAGTGAGCTAACTAGGATTGTTGGGCCCTAATTTTTTTTTTGAGCCCTGTGCGGGTGCTCATTCTGCCCTGCAATCGACGGCATTGTACGAGACTGCCATCCTGGCTTTTCTGGGTGGGATGTCCCGGGGCGGAGGGTGAGCTTGAGGCCTTCCAATGTGAGAAGATGGTGTTAGGCGATGCCTAGGTATATACAGAAGATCACTACAAAACTTTACAAGATGTCACATAGCATAATGCATCCACTAAAGTTTCACCTCTTCCATTGCAGAAGCTCCCTCTTACGTCACTACACCGTCAAACAGTGCATACTGAACTAGACAATCAACCAATTAATTGACAAGGTCTACTCATATAAGTGCTGTGACTGCACTATAAAGTCAGGTTACATGGTCTACGAACCGATTCTTAGAATTTGGAGTATGTACTATCACAAATCATAAATACATAATATCAACTAGAATCATCGTACCATTCCATTCATCTTGTTCAAATTCTCTATATACTAAGTTATTATCATTTTCTTTAACATAAAGATAATTAAGTTGAAAATATATCATTAATCAATTTTAGTATTACAAGTTTTACTCAAAACTCAACGAACATAACAAAGCTAAGAATAAAAATATACTACTACTGCTACACCCATACACTAAAAACCCGCTTCAAGACAAGTTTGGGTGTTACTGTTTTTCAATACCGATGTATTAAGAAATCAATGCCTAAGCAAAACTACGGTTTAGAAAAGAGAAGTCAAGAGTGGAGTTTCTAAAACTCGAAAATAGCTGCACTTTTACTAATATCATATTTTTTTAAAACATAGATTTGGTATATCCATATAATTCTTACTTTCTAAAATCAAAGTATTTTGCAAAACCATGTTATTGTTTCAATACTCAAAAAATACTGTGTATTCAAAAAGTATCAAGAAATCATATTTTAGAAACTACATGTAGTAAATACTATAGTATTTAGAAACTGTTTTTTTGTTGTTGTTGTTGTTGTTTTAAGATAAAACCGTGACATGTTTGGCTACTAAAGTATTTCCTCTGTATTTTTTTTAAAAAAACATATTGTTGACCAGCAGCATATGGAAGATCATATATGAACTATTTTACTGGAGATTAGACTATTTAACTGGCAACACATGGTCTTCCTTGATACTAATAGATAAAGGGGCTAGACTATACTACTATTTTACCCTATAAACGGTTCCGCTGCCCGCTCTGCACTCCCGGCAGCGCACGCACCCAATGCCGCCCGCCGTCGGATGGCAATCCTACGTCTCCGGTGCTTCGCTCGCGGGTGCAAAAAGTTCAGCCAGGTTTGCCACATGTTGTTCCCGCACAGGACCATCCACGCGCCGCGGGCCCCACTCCCATTCTTATCCCTTCGCTCCCAATCGAATCTGCTCGATGTCTTCGATTCCTCTTTTCCCCTTCCTTCTTCATCGTCTCCGCCGCGTTCCTCTCCTCTGGGTCGCCACCGTTTGCCATCATTTTCGTTGGTTTCCTCCAGCTGTTTGTCTCGCTGTGTTGCTTCTGGTGCCACGCCTTCGTTCTTTGAAGGAACTCTTTTCGTTTTTAACTTCTTTTTTAGGTTGATTTTTGGTTTTTTTTACCCTTCCGTTAGTTTGAAGCACTAACAGTGTCAAGTAAGGTGTAAATACATTTTTGAACTTCTTTTTGAGGTCGATTTTTTGTTTTTTTTTCTTCTTCTGTTAGTTTGGAGCACTTACGGTGTTTAAGTAAGGTGTAAAATAACTATTTTACCCTCATTTAAAATAAATAGATAATTTGTCTACTGGACATCATGATTATGTCTCTTGGCCTGTACCACATTGCCCGTTTCAATTTTGCCTACACGATATCGTAATTTTATGATTTTGTCGCCAAAACACCGCAGAGAATATTTCAAGAATATTCTCTGGTAAAATGACGATCATGTCCCTGTTTACCCCTATCTTTTTTATTCAAATGCCGCCAGGATAGCCACGATTTGGAAGGTGAACTGGGCCGACGAGGCGGCCTTGGTCATCTGCGGGGAGACGAGGTCGCGAACAAGGCCAATGAGCGCATCGCACAGTGCAAGAAGGGTTCGACGACCAGGAGGTGACTAGGGTCAGGGTTGTCATTTTGCCATAGAATATTCTCAAAATATTCTCTGTGGTGTCTTGGTGACAAAAACACAGAATTATGATGTCCTGTGGACAAAATTAAAACGGATAGTGTGGTACAGACCAAGTGGTACCCTTACGATGTCCTGTAGACAAATCCCCAAAATAAATTGTTTGTATGGGTATCAGTCCTTATAAATGAGTTCAAAATAAAAAGGGTCAAAGAAGGAAGTGGTCATTATTTAAGGTTAAATAAAGAATTTTCTCATAAAAAACTCAAAAAAATTGAGGTTTTAAGAACATTATAGTTTTTAAAATTATAGAATTAGTTACATTCAAATACCTCTTCAATTACTAAAACCATAGTATTTTTTAAAAACTATGGTGTTTTTGCAAAACAAAAAAAAAATTGTACCCAAACATGCTCTATATTCTTTTTTTTAAAAGCAAGACGTCCTAAAAGGGCTTATTTCATTCAAATATACATAAAGTTACTCTAAAGAAATTACATTTTTTTTCATAAAATTTCTTATCTTAACAGACCCTAAATTCTTATGTACTACCTCCGTTTCTAAATTTATATCACTTTTAACTTTTAGATACTATGTTTGATTATTCATCTTATTAAATTTCTTTTTACAAATTTGAAAAC
>BCLH01003256.1:20955-32643 GCA_001602315.1 Zoysia pacifica
GCTGCAGCCATGGACGCCGGGCGGGACGGCGAGATCTGTGCTCTCTGCTCCGCTCCCTTGCTCGATAAATTACTCGGAGCCGTGAGCGGCGGCCACCTCGAGGCTGGGTCAAGTGGGGCTCCTCGAGACGCGTTTTTCTAACGCGTCGCACAGGCGCTGCCTCCGCGCCGGCGTCTTGGGGTCTTCTTTGGGAATAAAGGCCCGCCCGCTCGGCGTGTGTTGGCCGAAACCGCGACCTTTCCACTTGGGTTTCGTCGGGGTTTGCGGGACCCCCATCTCGCTTGGTGTTGGGTCACCGAACGCACCGGGTCCAGTCTTCCCGGATGTTCGGCGAACGATTTGCATACTTAGACAAACGTTTGCCTTGTCGATGATTTTGTTATATGTGCAAATAACATATAGAAATTATCTGTGTTTATAATTTATGAGATCAGTAATAAATTTTTAAAGTATATTATTTTTACTGACAAAAATCTGAAAGACTCATATTTGATGAAGGCAGTCTACGATTTTTGTAAATTTTTTTCTGATGACGACGAGGAAAAGGAAACAATTAATATTGTGGATTATGGTTGGCGTATTGCTTTCTTTTAGCGCTGTTGTATGTGAGGATTGCCCTCAAAGAGAAGTGATGTTGGTCACAGCATCTTTATGTTAAAGAAAAAACATGAATAATGATTTTAAAAGACTATTGAAAGTAAAAAGTCTCCTTTAACAAATATTTTAAGAGCTAGAAGAACTGTTTCAACAGTTTTGAAAGAGCTAGAGCAGCTGTTGCTGGATGGAACAAACTAATATTTTAAAAGCTCAAACATTTTGAAATCATAGATTATTGTGTGGAGCAATTTTTAATTTTAGGAATTTGTATACAGGATATCATACATGTGGCACTTGGTTTGGGTCACACTGCCTGTTTTGATATTATTCACATAACATCGTAATTATTTTTGTCTACAGAACACCGTAGAGAATATTTTCAGTACATTCTATGGGGAAATAACGATCCTACCCTTAGCCTCCTTCTGACCATCAAACCTCGTGCAAACTGGGCAACGCGCTCGTCAGTCTCTTCCGCGACCCATTCTCGTCGTAGGCGACTAAGGTTGCCTCACCGTCTGAGCTCACCTTTCAAGGCGTGGCTATCCAAGTAGCATAGGAATGAAAGAGAATGGGGCAGAATTATCATTTCTTGTAGAATATGTCAAAAATATTCTTTGCAATATTCTATAGATAAAAATACAGAATTACGATGTCTTGTGAACAACATCAAAATGAGCGGTGTGGCTTAGACTAAGCAACACAAGTACGTTGTTGGGCAGATAAATCTCCCTTCTATTTTTCTGTGGAATATGTTGCAGGAAAACGCCGGCCTTCCCTTCCCGTTGCAACATGTCTTGTTTATGTGGACCATTGTTGGGCCTTTAGGTTTAGCGGTTGGGATTAAAGTCGCGTTGAGCTTGCCTCACACGACCCCGGTGAGACATTACGTGGGCTTGATTTCGGCTACAAAATATATCCAAATAAAACGGGCCTTTATCCGGGCTACAAACCTGATTGAAGTACTGCCTGGTCTATTTGGGGTGATTGGTTCTCATCTCGCACCGTTCTCGAGAGCCAGGCTCTGACCAGCTAGCATCACTCGAGCCAGGCTCAGGAGATACGAAATCCGATTCCGTTCCTCACGAGCCAGATTGGACGCGATTTTTTTGCATGCGCTTATACGGGAGAGACGAGAATACACGCAACCAATCATCCTTCGGATGCACGCGCGTATTCTGGCTAGGATCATTCACGAAACCAATCACGCGTCGCCTGTACACACGTAATCTGGTTGAGATGCGGTGCAACTATCCAATCACACCCTCGGTGATTGCTTGTTTATCAGTCAGACGCGCTGCCACACCACACTAGAGCTGAGCTGCGGTGCCCCGCCGCTCTTCGCCGGCCTTGTCTAGATCGACGGGCGACAAACAAAGACACTTCATTCTCGCTGTAAATTCTGCGGCCGGGCCCCCTCCGATCGACTCTATCCGCTTCGTCCCTCACGACGCAGGACAGCTAAAACGAGCAAACGGCCGATCGAGCCACACCAATAAAGGCAAAAACTAAGCGCGGTTTGGTACCAGCAGGATGCTGCCTGTCGACCCTGCTAAGCTCGTGGTACGAACATGATACTGAGCCAGCATTACAGATCATATGCTCCTGATGCTGCACCCTACGACTGCTAAGGCGCTGCAGTTCACCTTGACATGCGTAGATCGGATCAGGGTGGCATGCGACGCATATTCTATCTTGAGAAGAAGAAATGGTGCTCCAACGAGGAAATAGCTTTTGATTGCTTGTAGGACAATTCACATGGATCAGGCACCAGGCGTAGTGTTTGGTTGAACATTGGTAATGGTATCGCAATCGTAATTAAATACGAGTGTATTCGTAATCAATATATGTCATTACGATCTTTGTTTGTGTTGACGCTCAGATCGAGTTAACGCATCGAGAGCACTAAGTTGTATGGGTCGCAACAGACCAGATCAGCGAGGTCACCTCCGATCTGTTCGAAAAGAGGTAGGTATTACGATTTCGCTGTGAAAAACGGCTAGGTTTACGGCAAACTTACAAAAAAAAATTGGTAGATAACACGCTTTTGTGAGAAAAAACGATTAGTTTACGAGTAAACTAGCAAAGACCGTTGAATCTTCAGTCTAAAAAAGACCTGTGTGGGGGCGAGCATCGTCGAACGTGCCTTAGGTTGACCGACAAGTTTTAAAACATCATCTATGGTTGTGGAGATCGATGAATGAATATCATAGTAGATTGAAAGGGGATTAGAGTTTAAAAACGTAAAAAGTAAAAGGAAAATTGGTAGAATATTACGTCCTCAATCGGATTTAGGCCTCTATATCGTAGGGTGGTCTTACCTTATGGAGTGACAAATCTTTTTATTAAAAAACAAATTAGCTCTGATTTGATGTAAAAACTATCAAAAACAGACTTCGATACTGAACACTCCGGTACATTGTCAGAGACTTTAGTGGGCAAAATCTCGCGTCTAAAGAGTGCTTACCAGGCACTCTGGTACTGGATACTTCGGCACTTTATCAGACACTTCGACAGAGACTTGGACATTTTTTTTTGTTAAGTATATAATTTTCTCGTTTGATCTCTAAATTAGGCGATTCATATATTCGTTTTGATCGTCTCGGCGAGAGCTACGTCATGGAGCATTCAAATCATAG
This sequence comes from Zoysia pacifica, assembly GCA_001602315.1. NCBI lineage: Eukaryota > Viridiplantae > Streptophyta > Magnoliopsida > Poales > Poaceae > Zoysia > Zoysia pacifica. Next base: position 24,192 of record BCLH01003256.1, read on the forward strand.
ATTTAGCTTCATCTTTATGTCTTTTTAAGCACTTTTTTCTTTTTTAGTAGAATTTAGTTAAACTCTTTGAAAATATCTTTCACGTTTAAAAAACATGTTAGAAAATATATTTTGCGAAATAATCATTATCGAAGAGGATTTTGATATTTTTTCTATCAAACCGAAGTGTTCGGTTCGAGGAACCAGAACTTTCAGTCTTTTTAAATGTAAATTTTAGATGTCAACAATTTGGTTCGATTTTGTAACGGTTTCTGATTTCAATACAACGTTTGGTTGAGAGAATGTAACGTAATGAAATCAGTTAGCACCAAAATGACTATACACCATTTTCTATGCAAAAACTTTATATGAATTCACGATTAAAAAACGATCGTGATCACAAATCTTTTTTTTTTTCAGAACCAAACAAGTTTACAACTATATTTTTCAGAATTGGGTCCTTCCTAGCTCTAAATCAAATGTCGTGCTCATAATCATCCACCACCGTTACAAAACCAGCAAGAGCTCGCTCTCCCCTTGCCACCTTAATGCGAGAAATCCATTTATCCTCCCAAGATCAGGGAGAGCGATAATGGGGAGGAGATACAAAGAAGTGGTCAAAGGGGATGACAGTGTTGCATCTGAGCATGCATCAGGTCTCCAAATTCGAATTTGAACCAAGCCTGCATCTGAGCTTCGTTCTGATGATGGTGATAGGATTGGGTCTGCGGCACGCGCAAAAAAAAAGATTAATTTGATACATGTTATTACAATTTTGTAAAATTTAAAATATGTCATACGGGTTCACGTGTCATTTATTTGCAGGACTCTATCATTGACACATCAATAATATATTTTAAAATTTACAAAATTATAATGATATGTATCAAATTCGAAAAAAAAATAGGCATGGTGGTCAGGTCGGTGGCTGATTTGCTCGCCCAGGTCACGTCCGCCGCATGCGCTGCGCGGATTCAAAGCGTCTGCCTCAGCCACTGCCCACGGGCCTCCGAGGACGGCATCTGGGGTCGTCGTGGTCCACCGGGGGTCCTTCGAGCTCGGCGTTGACGGTCTCGTGCTCCACCACGCGGCCTCCGAGCTCAACGCCGGGGATCTGGTGCTCCACCACGCGGCCTTCGACCTCGGCGCCGGGTAGAGATGTTTTTTACTCTATTAGGTTACAGGTATAAAGGAGTTTTTATACCTTTAAACTTAACGAATATAATACGAAAAAATTTTACCCGTCTTTGATATATGATATATAAAAAAAATATTTTTATTAGATATAAGTATATAAAATATTACATCTCATAAATTATCCGTCACATTTAATTCAAATTTATATTAATTTAACTTATTATGTGTTAATAAATTGAATATTTATATTAAATATATACAATAAATATATATAAAACAACTAATTATAATTGTAATCGTATTTTTAATGGGTACTTGAGATCTGTAAAATCTCTGTAGATATGGATACGAAGAAAAACTTTCGCTTGATAGTTAAATGAGTATAGATATAAAAAAATAAAATCCGACGGGTATGTAATCACTAGCGCCCCGCGCGGCTCCGAGCTCGACGCCGGGGTCGTCATGCTCCACCGTGCGACCTCCGAGCTCTGCAGATTGAGCCGTAGTTTCTGCTGCTCGCCTGGGGAAGGGACGAGGCTGTGAGGAAGAAACTTTTCAAACGATGGAATCGATTTGATTACGATGGGGAGGGAGGTGTATCATGTTTCCATAGACCCGTATTCGGTTACCACTGTATCGGATTACGTTAGTGCTTAAACAAACATAATTTAATGTAATAAAAACTTTAGTAATTGGATTACGTTACAATCAGATGAACCAAACACCTCCCAGGATGCTGGACCACGGAGCCCATAAAATCGGCTATTGAATCCGAAAAGGAGCGAAGACAATTTGCGAGCGAGGGAACGTGCCAAGGTGTCGTTTACGTGCTCTCTTTCTCTCTCTCGTGGGCACACCATGTTCCCCAGGCAAGTCGCTCTGGCTCATTAGCTAGCATAGCAGTGGTAACAACTGTTGCATCCAGGCTTCGCCACCAGATCACATAAGACCACGGCCAAGCAATCCACAGCTTTTGCTACTGAGTCGTCTTCGCTGCCGCCGTCAAATCCTTCCAGCACCAGTAGACAGAGGTGTTAAAAAAAAGCGCGAATTTTTATTTCGTCTGTTTCACGGCGTGCTTTCGCACTTTCCCTTCTCGCGGCCCTTTATAACCACCGCGACCTCGTCTCCTCTTGGAGTTGGCCTTCGCACTCTCCGGAGTCCAGAGCCGCCGAATTAAATTGTCACCAAGACCTCGAGGATTCTGGCGGTCCAGCCGATACATCGTTCCATGACGACGACGGGGGACCTGGTGCTGGTGCAGCCACCGGTACCGCGTGTGGTCACGATCCTGTCGGCGCTGCTGCAGCGTGTGGCGGAGCGCAACGACGACGCGGCGGCGACGGCCGGGAGGCGGTCGCCGGTCTCGGCGTTCCAGGCCTTGACGAAGCCGGCGATCTCCGTCGGCGGGTACCTGGAGCGCATCTTCCGGTTCGCGAGCTGCAGCCCGTCGTGCTACGTCGTCGCCTACATCTACCTCGACCGGTTCCTGCGCCGCCGCCCCGCGCTCGCCGTCGACTCCTTCAACGTCCACCGACTGCTCATCACGTCCGTCCTCACCGCCGTTAAGTTCGTCGACGACATGTGCGTACTACTACTAGCTCCTTGCCTTCTTTTACATACACGCAAAGACAATGGCCGTTTTACTGCCCAGTATCTCTGAATAATCAGAACAAAGCTCTCTATGAATTGGAGAATCGACAGCTACTCAAATTTACAAGACGAAAGCCTAATTCGACACAAGCAAAATGGAGAAAAGTGCAAAACTAAGAGATGTTGCATAATTTCAAGTTTTTCCATCCTCTGCCAATGATCCGGGCAAGGAATCATATCATAACCAGACACAGTAACAGAAATGGAAGAACAAATTCAGACTGAGTAAACTTTCAAAATGATCGGATAATTGACGTACGTAGTTTTGTATAGCTTGGTGCTGCGTTTTGGCCATCGATCTGTCGGGCCTAGCACACTCCCTCCCTTCCCAGCATTGGAGGTCAATTCACATTGGGCCCCGGATCTGTTTAACCTTTTTCCCTAATCCAACTGGCATTGCATCAAGGACAAGCCACTGGGTTGGTCACGAGGACAGTTGTCGAGCTCGAGGTTGATGCGGCCGCAGCACTGCATCGTCGTTCCGTCATTCTTACCAAAGCCGATCACCTTGTCCTACCCGCTTCTTGGTTTCTTTAATATTTACGTCGACTTCATAAACAAGTTACCGTAATGTTCAATCGGAATGCAGGAATCGTGCCGTTTAGAACGGAATACTTCGTCTCTTCAATAAACACGATCAGTTGACCTTCAATCGCTGTGTCAGATCGTTGATTTTATCTTCTTTTTTTTTTTTGCGATGATCGCCAATTTCATCATGATAACAGTAGTACTGAAGTATTTTGTGCATTGTAGCAATTTGTTAAATATTTGATCAACGATTCAATGGTCTCACTGAATTTGCTGTCGCTTTGTTTTGTGGGATGCAGATGCTACAACAACGCCTACTTCGCGCGCGTGGGCGGCATTAGCCTGGTGGAGATGAACTACCTGGAGGTGGACTTCCTCTTCGGCATCGCCTTTGACCTCAACGTCACGCCCGCCGCCTTCGCGTCGTACTGCTCCTTACTCCAGAACGAGATGGCCTACCTAGAGCCGCCGCCCGCGCCAGTTGAAGGGGCCGGGTTGCAGCTGCAGCACTGCTGCACCGGCCCGCCGTCTGACCACGACGACGCCGTCGCTGTCGTCGCCGCCACGGCCGGACGATGCCACCGCAATCAACAACCCCAACTCACCGTCTTATAGCTCATTCTTTGTGGTTCTACTTTTTTTTTTCTACTCCTCCTCTTCATGTGTTCTTGGTACATAGGTGTTGGTATTGTTACTGAAAGGCTCTCAGCTCATCAGATAGGTTAGGTGGATTGGAATTGGATCAGTAGAGTTCTTAAGATTTTGTTGCCATTGTTCAACGACGAATAGATCACGGATGAACTGACATGTTCGCTTTGGACTAAATTCTGACATTGTTTAGGCCTTGTTTGTTTTAGGTTGGAATAGCTTCGGAATGGTTTGGAATGAGTCGGATTGATCGATCTGGTTTCAAAACACAGCTCGATCGGGAATGCCCGTTCGGTTAGGACTATCTCGGTTTGGAAATCAGTCAATCCTACTCATTCCCACTCCTCTTTTGCATGTAACAAAACCGTGCCTACTAACTATCGGAACAAAATCGACTGACAAGCAAGCATGCCACAAGTTTAACCAGAGGAGTCACCGATTCGTTACTTGTCTTAAACGAATATAAAAAAAATTAGTGGTAGAATTAGATGAGCCACGGATTAAATTCTACATGTAGTTTTAGTGACACATATGAAACCATTCAATCCAGCTCTGAAATGAATACGCCTTAAGAACGATTCCATAGGTGCCCAACAAGGCCTTAAGCGGATGCTAACTTGTGCGGATGTGAGTCGCAGCACACTGCTGCGTATCCTCTTTTCCCCTTTTTCTTCCTTCTTTCTTTCTTTCTTTCCCCTTTTTGGGCATCGTTCCCCACATGAGAACACATAAATTCGGTCTGGATTGGACATCTTGGGATGGTGGATGCTTATTGGTCCCAACGTGGCATGTTTCTTGCCTACCGATCCCAGACTGTTTGTGATTTGGTTGGTACGAGTACAGAAAAATGTGGCTCAGTCGCTAAGATAACCTGAAAACTCAATGCTGATCTGAATCTGTCAGTGAAAGTTCCAGTCAGAAATGTCAGTACGATGCTATTGGGTGGGCGGCCTTATGGGAAGCTACTAAAACAAGCAGAAGCATCATGGTTTGTTGTATGACCAGAATGGAAAGCATATATTCCCACCGTTCTTTAATTATTGTCATCGTTAACTTTTAACTTTAACTTTAACTATTCATTTTATTCAAAAAAGCTTAATAAATATCATATATTTTGTTATAATTTACTCTATTATTAAAGGTATTTTAATCACACTTTATAATTTTACATATTTGAATTTTTTTTAATAAAATGAATAGTCAAAGTTGATATTAAAAATTCACAACGACAACGATTAAAGAACGGAGGGAGTAGGTTTTGCCAACAATTTTCAGTCTTTAGTTCTCTCTTCTGACCAGGGCAAGCCTTAATTTTGTGATGTGGAAAAATTACTAGCGCCAAGTAGTATTTTTTTTATTCTCATGTCTACACCTGCAAAAGAAGTAACCAATAAAATCCTTTATGTGAGATCTTTCAAAGTGGTGGCGCATTAACAACTTACGTCTTTGAGTGGTAAACAGGCAAAGGAACGAGATGTGATCCGGAGACTGTAGATGCAGACGCAAAGATGCCAGTAGAGAACAAAGGCTCGGAACGTGGCCTGCATGTCGATGTAGGGCTAGCTAGCCGCTTGCGGTTGTAGAGGGCCATATACAACGCCCTCGGCAGTAATGCGGTGAGCTGGACGCTAAGGCCTTGTTCGGCACTACGTGGAATAATTCCAGGCGTGATTCTTTCGTGCCTTGGTTTTACTTCTATCTTGTGCTTAGTTTTGATGCATGATCTAAAACAATGTAAGCAATATTTTATAGGATACAAAATAACTTACAACACTGTGGTGAGGTTAGGATTCGGTTTGATTTCAGGACTCTTGAGGTGCGGTTTACTTCCTAATCGAATAGAGGCAAATATTAGATTTAGACCTGGATTCAATCTACAAGTTGCACAAATAAATTACCACATAGTTTGAATGAGAATAGGATTCACTAGACCTGTAACCAATCCGATCGGAACAAGACCAATGTAACCAACAAGGCCTAACATGGAATATAGATGGATGGATGGCCACGGGAAATTCGGCAGCTGCCGTGGTCAATGACCGGCGAGGTAGGGTAGAGTAAGGGAGGGAGAGAAGACCTCCGAAAAGGGCAGATGAGAGCTGACGAATGAGATCCCGTTCCACACATTTGACATTTTCGAGAAGACATTTTCTGTGGTGTTACCTATGAAATTTTGATTGCAAAGTTTGCGAGTCACATGCAAGGCCAAAAGTTAAGAACGCCATGACTTGTTGATAACTCCATAAACCATCCAGTACTGTTTCATTGCGCAACGAGCTGACCATCAACAGAGACATTATTTATTACTATAACATGTCTAGATACAGTGACATGCATTTGCATGAGTAGTCTAGGGTGATATACTACTGCCGGTTGAATGTATAGGGCACCATCACGTAACATGGAGGAAACACTCGCACATGAGCGTACACACCTCTATGATGACCAGCAGCTACCTCTACGGGAACAGAACAGAGGAGAAAAATAGCTACAACCATAATTTACACTGCTTGGAATCTATGGAAGGAGAGGAACCGAATGGTGTTTCAGAACCAATCTGAAAATGAGAGGTAGCATTCGAATCAATAGAACCTTGGACAGGGGAGGCATAGAAAAAGAAGGCATCAATCTGGTGTTTTTCTTTCCCTCCAATGTAATCAATTTTATATTTTCAGATGTACTCTTCTCTATCTTAAATGAAAGAACAGTGCTCCTGCTCAAGATTTCAAAAAAAAAAGTTGTTCCATCTTTTTTTCACATAAGAAATGGGTCTGCTAATTTTGGAATGATTTAGGCATTCCTTGGATCCATGTGGATAACAGCTGTCCATTTCCGATCAAACACTCATCGCGCCTTCTTCCTAGAGGTGATAAAAGGGCTGAACTCGTTGATCTTTTCACAAACTTAATTAGCCTTTTATTAAATTTGAATTTAAAAATTAATAAAAATTTAACTTGATCCTAATTCGATTCAACCCTCTTTATCTTTAATTTATTTTCTTCAACCTATTTTCGCCCCCTACTTCTTCCTCTGTCATCCTAACAATACTTTAACACAGCTCTCAGCTTCTGATTATTTAAATTCACTGAGTGATTACCTTTGATTTTCTAAGAAAATTCTTAAAATCATAGAGAATTACTTTACAAAATTAAGAGAACCTATTTTTTTTAGCTTTAACTATTTACTTTATTTCAAAAAATCACTTCACAAAATCAAACAATAATCAATTTTTTTGAAAATAATTAACGTTTAGCACAGTTTTTTTGATTCTGCATAAAAATCAAAAGCTGTAAATTCTACCAAAAGAGCCTCTAATAACTGAAAACCGTCCTATTCTATCCCAGCAACCATCTCCCACCGCTTGCCTTATCGCCTGTCCCGCCACAACCTCCAGGCCAGCATGTCAGCTCTTCCAAGGTCAGCGTTCGTGGAAGCTTGCTGGAGAAGCCCCCGCCTCCTCTTAAGACCGGCGAGATTTGAATGACGATTGAAATCGAATGCCCCATCTTAAATTATGTATGAATGAAAATGTATCTCAATATACATTATTGGCCATATGACTGTACATGAAAAGAAGCTACCATATCAACTAAGACATTGATGCATCATCAATAAAACCTATCAGTGAATATCTTCAGTACGAACAGAGTTACCATGTGCCAAATTATAATATTTGGTCAATTGAGATGGGTGTATGATACATGAAAGCAATGCACCGGGTTAGAGTAATGAGGATCAAACATTTGGGCAAAGCATCAACATGTCACAGGCCTGCACTGAAGAAGTATATTTCTGAGTAATCAAATAGTAGGGAATTAGTCAAATAATGGGAGGGGATGAATAACAGGGTAGCTGCAAAGAAGTCTTTCATTTGTACATCATATAACGCACACAATGAATACATCCTGACTTTGTAACACAAAAACTGCATGTTGTTTTGCGAACCCTCTGTAACCGCTTGCAAGATGAGTTAAGCCTACATCAGTGAAAGGTATGGACATTACCATATGGTGCTATGAAATGATTATATCCTTAAACAAATATGTGATAGAAAGGATAGACCTCATTTCCAAAGCTTGTCCAATTTGAGGTGCTGCAAAAAGGAGTTTCTGGTAATTGTAGTAGTAGAGGTCCTTGAAGTATACCGCTAGTCAATACCTTGTTGCCCTTTCTGTAGTCTTGTATCTTCTGTTAGCAAAACCGAAGACACTTCCTGTAGAGTCAAAGAAATACGAGCATTTCCTGTATAATCAGTAAGTAAAGATGATACATCTCAATCCAAATGAATGAAAAAATAATAATTTGTACCATAACTAATTCCAAATCTTTTGTGAATGCTAACGTACCATTAAACTTATAGAGCACATAGCCTCTGCCCATCATGCATTCAATACATCTGTTTATATTTATTGATTAACATTACTTGGTCATAACTGAGGTGATACCATACCTTTATCATGAGGCAAGAAAATACATATTAATACCAATTTGATATTTGTTAATAAAA
>BCLH01003257.1:0-28875 GCA_001602315.1 Zoysia pacifica
AGTGTCCTGCTATTTAAGCTGTGTCTGCTCTTTCTAGACTAACAGTAGCATACCCGGCCTATCTGGCCATTTTCAACTGGGCTGAGATATCACACTACTTGTGAACAATTTAGGTATACAGCAGCAACATGGTATTTTCAGTTTCCATTTGGAGAGCAGAAACCTCCTATTGCCTTCAAAAACCTCAAAATAACATAGACCACTGTCAAAATACTTGCTCGGTGATTTACACAAGCGCTTCCAGCTTATTACCGATGATACTATGGGTTGAACGTGCAAGATCTTGTATCGTTGCTAATCCGAGGTCTCCAGTCTTCACCTCGCCGTGGTTTCCTTCACAAATATGTTGTCACATTTTAAATCTCTCTGGAGGTGGATCATGGCTGCGGGGGTAGTGAACACCACTCAAGATTTGCTTTGACCACTTCTTCAAAGCTCTGATGTCTATTTTCTTGTGTTTAATGTGGTACGTGAAAAAAAGCAAAAAAAAATTTGGTAAAAATGTTTAATAAGAGAAAACTCGAGTATTGGGAATGCCTATGATGTATTTGACAAGTTGAACTCAAGATTGTCTACCTTAATTATTGACGCAAACATGCTACTCTAGAATGCAAGATATGACATTTGCCATGCTGAAATCTTGATATTGATATATGTAAATATATTCAGGTATCTAGGATTTTACGAAGGATATGCCAAAAAAAAATTTGTAGCTGTACGGACGAAAACAACAGCAAATATAATAGCAGTATCAGTCACTAAAAAGCTAGAAGAGAAGAAAAATTGAGCAAACTATAAAGCACTTGTCATTTCCATCTGGGTTGATCGAAGAACCACCTCATACTATCAAACTTGGCTAGTTTATTAGGTCTAAAAAAAATGAGGTCTAAAAAAAAGTCTAACTCGTAAATGCATCGAAAGCTCAGACTCGTAAGAGAGAGATAAATATTAAAAAACACTAAATATTCTATCACTACAGACCAAAAGTTCTACTCTCTCCGTCCCCTTTTACATGTTGTTTTAGGTTGGGCGCAGAGATTAAGAACTGAAAACGAGGAGAAAAGAGATAAAGATAAAGATGTATTGAAAATAGAGAAAAGTATTGAGAAGTGAGAATGACAAATAAAAGAGAAAAACTTGTGTACTCTAGAATGACAAGTAATTGGGGACAGAGAGAGTATCTTTTATCAAGAATTCTGCCATTCAAAATTAAATGTTTCATATATTTTGCTTGAAGATTTCAACAAAACTAAGTATATTTGGTGTCAAAATCATGGTGAAGCAACAACATCTGAATAGAAAAGGTATTAGATAAAATGGCTAATAAATACCTAAACCGAGTACGTAAACATTAATTTAGATACTTAGGTGATAAATAAACTCTAAACCTATATTAATATCTAAAATTTAATTATTGCCATATTTACCAAATTTGGTATATATATAACGATATTTTAAAATTATCTATATATATTTACCCGTGAGTACAGTCAGTGCATATCTATAATTTAAGGGCAGAGGAATTTTTGATGGCATGAATCCTAGCGTATCTCAAGCATTGATTGTAGCAGGAGAGGAACGCTGGCTTTGACAGATGGCAGGAGCTAAATGAATTTTCTCCGTGACTGCCTACTTTGAATGGGTCTGTGCGTGTCCTCTTTCTGAGACGTTCTAGGTTGTTTTTTCGAAAAGCGTGAATGTAACTACGGTGGAGTGCGATGTACTGATCTCCTGATCATTTTCTTCTTAATTTATTGAAGCACAGTTCTTTTGCGTTTTCGAGTAAAAAAAAAAAAGGCAAAAGAGCACGAACTGACACAATGTCCCTGATGTGAAGCCCTCTATGATGAAATTGCTTTTCTTGTCTAGCCATGAATTGTAGAACTTGATCATCTTCTCATGCTTCAGTGTGTTGAGCAGCTGCACTTCTGATCTCAGCCTCTCCAAATCATCATTGTTCTTGTTCCGAAGTAAGTCGCCCACTTCGATTTTGTTTTTCTTGTCTAGCCGGGAATTGGAAGGATGAATTGCACAAAACGGATAGTCAATGAAGCACAGTTTCACTTCCACAGGTTTAGCATCAATCAACCAGTCTCCGATGAATCAAACAACAATGAAAGGCGCAACGAAGAACACAGGGAATCGAATCTATAAACCGAACAGAGTATGGCAGCAGGTGCAAAGGAAATGGCAAATACAGCGAGCGAGAGCGATCAAAGCAGGGCAATGCCGGTCGCACATGAAATGAATAAATTTGCAGCAAATAATTAGGAATCCGAAGCCCGTATCAGAACCTCCGTGTACTGCAGGGGGGTCAGCCGCATGCATCATCAGGCATCGAGAGTTGATGAAGATGAGGGGAGAAGGAAAGACTTTTGGTTCAGAAAAGAGAGAAAGGTGGGATCAGGGGAACGAAGGCATTATCAACATATCACCGAGATAATAAGAAAGAGGCTCGTATCAACATATCATTAGCGCAAAAGATAATACTCCTAAGAAGCACTCACGCACATTAAACAAGCATTATCAACATATCACTGAGACGTGAAAGCAGAACATTTGCCCAACTGAAAGTCACCTAGTAATGATGCCTAGCAGGTTGACACAGAGCATTGAAATCTCTAGCTGATACTACCCCAGTTTCAAGAAATAGTTGTTCTAAGGAACTGTTTGGTAGTAGTTCTCCGTCGTCTTCTCGATCAATATCATACCAAACGGTTTTAGATGGAGTCGTTTTTCCTATTTTTTTAGGAAGCCGAAAGCTTAAAAAAAGTAGCATCACTATGGCTCTTTCATCTATACCGTATTTTTCTATATTATCTACTCTATAAAATAAAAAATTCTAAAAAAAAAGTCAATCTACCAAATATTTTTTTAAGAGCCAAAACCAGAGCTATAAAAAATATATTTTTCAAAGAAGCTAGAGCCGAGTTATTTTTGGAGAAGAGAGTCCTACTAAACAGGACCTAAATATGAACATGACAAACAAACGCTTGTCTAGGTTCATCCATCATAACCGGAAGAGCAGTTATTTGAATTGAAAGGGATATAGTAGAATAGTGTTACTAGTTTTCGTGTCAGATGAAAACAAAACTATGTGATGAAGTTGTACTATGATTTTGAATATTCATCGGCATCACAAAAAAGGTACTGTTGCCATAACATTTAATAATCAAGATAAATTTGATGTGTTTTAATAATCGAGATATAAATTTGGTGCATTAACATTACTAACCGAGATACTATAAGGCTCTGTTTCTTATACCTTCTCCACCGACTTCTCAATCGGACTTTTATAGTTTTAGGAAAAACTATTTTTTCTATTTTTTAAGAGAGCAGCAAAGTGAAGATAAGAGCTATAAAAAGGTGGTTCTTTCATTCACATGCTATTTTTTTATCTAGTACTATAAAATAAGAGATACTACAAAAAAAACGATCTACCAAATATTTTTTAAGCAGTCGGAGCCAAAGTCATAAAAACTTCTTTTTCAAAAAAATCAGAGACAGAGCCAATTTTTAAGAGCCAGAACTATACCAAAATTCCCTTAATTTGGTTGGAATCAAAACTGAAACCTTTTGCGGCGGGTGAATGTTCACCAAGCAACCAACCAACTGACGAGTGACAGGTGGCCGCGTCTGGTCAAGCCAGGTAAACACAAATCTTCTTTTCTTTCTGAAACCGTGTGGAGATGAGAGGTCATCCGTTGGTGCGGTCCCGGATCGGACGGCGGGGCGGCGTGGAGAGGCCAACAACGGACGGCGGTCGTGAGCCGTGCCCGACCGACCGGCGTCCACCTCGCGGTGCCAGGTTTCCGCGGTTGGTTGGTTGGTTGGCCTCCGCTCCGCTGCCTTCCTTCCTTCCCTGTCACCTCCTGTCCTCTCCCCTTCCCTTCCCTGTCGTCGTCGCCAAACTTTCCCCTCCTTCCTCTCCTCTCCTCGTCGATCCGTTGCCGCGCTTCCCTTCCTTCCCCATCGCTCGCATCTACCTCGTCTTCGTCGCGTGTTCCCGGCGCGGGACTGTACGGCGCCCGTCCACGCAGTTATCCCTGCTTTGCTTCGCTTCGCTTCGCCGCCGCTATCGACGCCGGTGGCTGGTCGACGGGCCGGGATCCTGCGCCGGCTGCTTCCGGTTTAGGAGACCCGCTCGACGGGTTCGGAGCGCGTCTGCAGGCCGGGGAGCTTCGCGGAGGTGAGGTTTGCTTCCGCCTTTTCTGTCGCCTCGATTCGATTCATCGTACTAGGTAATAGTTTAATACCGTTCCCCCATGCAAGGAAGATCCTTTTTTTTTAATTAGCTAAGATGCGATGAGGAAAAAGATGGGGTTTTTAAAAGCGTGGTAGGTGATCCAGGTGGCTGGCTGGCTCTTGGAATTGTTGGGATTTCAGATGGGGACTTGCCGTTGGGTACTCATACACCTGCTCAGCAGGGGGGAAATTGATGTTTTTTTTTTATTTGGTAGTTTGGAGCTCCGGTGTTTATTGCTGTCCGAATAAACAAATTAGTTAATTATTGAGCTGTTTCTACTCAGCATGTACTTGGGCATCTGACTAGGAGTAACGGTAATTCCATCGGGGGAAAAAACAGGTAACTGAACTTGACTGCCAAGGTAAGAAAAAAAATAACTGCTCCGCAGTTGTTCATTCTAATACAATGTTTAAGGGCACCTGGCTAGGAGTAACTGTCACAATTCCGTTGTTCACAATTTTAATGCAGTGCAAACACCCTGGTTTATTGTTTGTTTATTCTGCAGCATGCGTTAGTCATATAAATATGCAAAGCGTTTTTGGAGTCCTCTAACTATGAAGAACTGCCTCTGTGTTTCCTGCAGGCTTTCACTCTTTGCATACGGTGCTACACCACTGTTCATTTTAAACTTGCTGCCATTATGACGCTGTCAAACAATGCGTAGCTTCTGCCGACTGCAAGTGTATTTCTACAATTCTACTCTAGCTGCATCCGTGTAATAAAGCATGGTGAAACTTTCAAGTCTTGGTCGCAGGTTTGTATGCCTATTCTCATTTTTTTACTTTAGCACTGGATATTGCCGAAACCTCATCTAATGGCATTCTGGTGCTCGCAGTGTACTTAAGTTTCCAAATGAAACCATGAGGCTTGTTATGGTAACAATTATTGGAGCAGTCTTTGGCTTCTTGATTGGAATTTCATTCCCTTCGGTCAGCATAACTAAGGTACAGCAATAAACAAATGTACTTAACTGCAATATTTTGATTATAACTCAAAAGGAAATAACATGTCTGTTTGTAATATGTCAGCTTCACTTTCCGGCTAGCTTTGTTCAATACATTGAAGACAAAAACTCAGGCCTCACAACCCAAGCTATACTAAATCATGCCTGGACTTCTGCCAGAAACGCAAGGGGAAACATTACTGAACAAGGTTCAAACACTAGTTTAAAGGTTTGTTGAATGACCTGGCCGGCCTACTCACTATATACTATGGACTATTTGAATGATATCTACTAAACACAGCACCATTCTCGATCACCTGGTACTTGTGAATGAATTAACAAACCATCAATGCATCTATACTGCTCATATTTATTGGCTCATTCTGACATAATGTTTTTTTTTTATGATTTGTAGATTTGTGTCCCAACAAATCCCAAGGGTGCAGAGAGGCTAGCACCAGGTATCGTCGTATCAGAATCTGACTTCCATTTGCGACGGTTATGGGGAGACCCAAGTGAGGTACAGTTTCCTGTGTAACATATTTGTTCCATGTTATCGATCTCCTTCTTGTGCATTTGAAGTTTTTATAACTGAACATGTTGAAAAAAATTGTTTACCCAAATTTCATCTCTTTGATCCCTTTTCCAATTGTTCTTGGTTTGGTCCTTTTTCCAAGTATTTGTCTAACTTAAGGTTAATGCAACTATTCAAATGTTAGGTTTATTGGTAATTCAAAATAGCATATATACATTTCCACTGTCCCATGTTCAGTTGTTTGCAACGCGGGATGCTGATATTTGTTTCGATTATGCAGGACCTACCCTTCAAACCAAAATACCTTGTTACTTTTACTGTTGGATTTGCGCAGAAAGAAAATATAAATAAAGCAGTGAAGAAGGTATTTTGTGACCAGCACTAATAAGCTGAAGGAAACTAATAGTGTCTTCCCAATTTGATGACTGTGAACCCTTGAATTCATATGTTCCATTTTGTTTGAACTTAGCCTCCTAGTTACTCTGTTGTTGGTGATGCAGTTTTCTGATGATTTTGCAATTCTTCTGTTCCATTATGATGGCCGGGTGACCGAGTGGGATGAATTTGAATGGTCAAAACGAGCCATCCACATAAGCGTCAGAAAACAAACTAAATGGTGTGTTTATGAGTTCTAGTTTACTGGTCATACTTTCATATTCTTAAAGATTGAAATTATTTAATTTCTCACTCAAAATATATGCACTTACTCAAGGTGGTACGCCAAGAGATTTTTGCATCCTGATATTGTTGCAGCATATGAGTACATATTCATCTGGGATGAGGACCTTGGAGTGGAGCATTTCAATGCAGAGGAGTACGCTTTCACTCTCCGCACTTACTTTGAAAGCTTCTTGGTGTAACTCGCTTACATATATATATGTGTGTTTGGTTATAGGTACATCAAACTTGTTAAGAAGCATGGGTTAGACATATCTCAACCTGGATTAGAGCCTGACCGGGGCCTAACATGGCAAATGACCAAAAGAAGAGGTGACCGTGAGGTTCACAAGTGAGTGGAGCCGTAGTGTGGACCAGATTTTTCTATTGTCCTTTTGTTGAGGTCTAGTGTTAACATTTAGCATAATTATTGTCGTAGGGAAACAGAGGAGAGGCCAGGCTGGTGTTCTGACCCTCATCTTCCACCTTGTGCTGCGTATGTGATTACTGTTCCTCACTACTTTACTGAGTTTTCTCGTCAATATATCCTCTCTATTTCCACCAGACATATGTTACATAGAAAAGTTACATATGTATCTTTGATTTACAGATTTGTTGAGATAATGGCTCCAGTCTTCTCTAGAGATGCATGGAGATGTGTGTGGCATATGATTCAGGTTTGTCCATTGCACTGCCAGTGTTGTCTTCCCTTCCCTATATCCTTCCTTACACCATTTCTTGATATTGTGCACACAATTCCTTGATACTCTTTTTGGATGCAGAATGACTTGGTTCATGGATGGGGCCTGGATTTCGCTCTAAGGAAATGCGTGGAGGTACTTCTCGGTTGTGAAGCTGTATTATTCTTGTTGCTGCCACTCTGAATTTGCTCACTGAATGACATTTTTATTTCTTACAGCCAGCTCATGAAAAGATTGGAGTCGTTGATTCTCAGTGGATAGTTCACCAGGTGGTTCCTTCACTCGGGAACCAGGTAACAAGAAAGGCTCTTATTGTTTTTCTTTGTTCAGAACGTGTGTCACAAATTTCTGACCATTTTCCTTCCCTTTTGTACTGGAAAACTCACAGGGTCAATCAGAGAACGGGAAAGCACCGTGGGTAGGGGTAGGTGCCTCATCTGTGAAATTTTTTACTGAATGATTTTAGGAGCAGTTCGCTTATACTGTACTTTTCTTCATTCCTCTGGAGGGCTCACAATAGGTTCATCTGTTGTTCAGGTGAGGGCACGGTGCAGGAAGGAATGGGGCGTGTTCCAGACAAGGATGGCGGAGGCGGAAAAAGCGTATTACAAGATGATGGGCATCACCCCTCCAAACTCCACGCATGTCTAGCTCTCTCTGGCGGACAGTCGCAGTCATGGAATGACCTGCTGATGAAAATGTAGAGTTAGGATGGTACGGGGGGCTGTAAATATATGTTGAGCTGGTGATGAGAGGCACACGCGCATACGAAGATGCTGTCAGCTTATCTCATGTATCAATTGATTATCCTGTAGCTGTTGGCTGTTGCCTGAGCTCGCTTTGATGTTCATGATTCAGGCGATTATAGCATCTTTTTTTTTCACCTGTGTTACCCTATTCGACTCGGTGGAAATAAATAAAGGATTACATTTTGAATTGCACTCTTGACAGCAATGCGAGCTGACATTGAAACATTTAGCATCGCTTTCTGATCCACATTGTAAGTTTTCTTTGCTGCATAGTTAGAATCTCTCCGTATAATTTCATTTGCCATAGAACCCTCCACTCCATACGTCACACACACACAATGACAGCGATTGGTTTTTTTAAAAAAAAAAATTGATTTGAGGGGACCTTTTTAGTAAATTGATTCGAGAGTTTTGAGAGTGATCTGAGAGAGAGCTTGATGAAGGGACGTGTGCCTTCAAACTGATCTGTTGGATCCTTGAAGCCCAGCCCAGTAATTTTGCTCGTTTTCCAGTCATGAGGTGTATCAGGGCCGTCCATATGCGATCGAACGGCCAAGATGCACGATAACGCCTGCGCGCCACAGTCTGGTTGAGATGCTCGTCCGCGGCGGCGTTAGTGCCATGGCTCCGGCGGCGGCGGCGCTGCTCTCCTCCTCCTCGCCGGCGCCGCTGCTCCGGCGCATCCAACGGCGCTTCCTCTCGCTCACCGCCACCCCGTATCCGCTTTACTACGACCTCATCGTCCACCGGCCAGCCGACCCCAAGCCCGCGAAAGCCTCCTCCGACGGCGGCGTCGACCGCCCGCCTCCTCCCGACGAGCAGCCCCTCGACCGCGCCAAGCGGCGGTACCTCCGCAAGCGCCGCAGCCGCCTGCTACCGGACCCTGACGCCACCACGGGCACCAAGCCCTCGTCTTCCTCCTCCGAGTTCGTGGAGCTGCGGCCGGAAGTGGTGGACTTCCCGCGGCTGCACGCGCGCGAGGAGGCGCTCTACTTCCACGACGCCTTCGCCATGCCCTGGGAGAAGGACAAGCACTACCGCATGCTCTACCGCCTCGAGAAGAAGTACTTCCCTCACCAGTCGCTCGACAACGCGTTCGTCCCCGCGGACGCGGGGCCCACGGACGATGTTGACAGGGGTCTCGTTTTCTTCGACCACGAGAAGAAGGACGATGATGGCGACGGCGGGATGGCCGAGAGGAAGGACGACGGCAGCAGCAGCAAAGGGGAGGTGCTGGAGAGGAAGGTGGAGGATTTTTTCAGGTCTCTGAAGAAAGGCCCCGGCGAAGCCCAGGCCAAGGCCAAGAGAGCGCCGGCGGTCGTACCGGAGCCGCCGCGGCAGGTGCAGAGGGAGGAGTGGCCGGAGCCGTATCTTGTGACCAGAACGACGGAGCTGCCGCCAAGGTGGGATGGGCCCGGCGGCACCGTAGTACTCATCGACAAGCCCAAAGGTGATACCTTTCCCCTCCCCTTTCTTGTGTCGCAATTCGCATATTTCTCACAGGAATGCTTTGCCGTCTGAGAGAGCAACATGGCGCTAGTGGTTAGCTGTGTGATTACTTCCACAATCTATACTCCCTACAGGACCATTATTCTTGACGTTTTGGATATATTTTGAGTCAAACTTTGGAAACATAAATTGCAAATAACTTAAAAGTGGTTCAGTTTAAAAATGTGAAAACTATATGAATAGATTTGTCTTTCAAAATTCTTTCATAAAAGTATACATATGTCACTTTTAAATAAAAACTTATAGAGAAAATAGAAGTCAAAGTTGCATTTTGGACACCGTATCATTTGTCCAAAACATCAAGAAATATAGGACCGGAGGGAGTACAACACTCTGGCAGTATGACACTAGTGCAGCTTGCCTCAATATGTGGCTTCATCTTTTGTTTCCTACCAGGAGAGCTATTCTTACAATTCCCTATCAAGGCAGATAATAATTAATGTGCCAACAGGATTAGACTCTGGCATTTGTTTATAATGCTACCCTGTTGCTTTCCATCCTGATTACTTATCTGAACTCATCTTTCTGCGAATCAGGATGGACTTCATTTACTGTTTGTGGAAAGTTGCGGCGCTTGGTCAAAGTGAAAAAGGTGATATCAGGCTTTTAAATTTTAATTGGATACCGATTATTATTAGCTCTTAGCACTGAGTATGTGTTTGCAACATCTATGATGGCAGGTTGGACATGCTGGTACTCTGGACCCTATGGCAACTGGATTGTTGATTGTTTGTATAGGAAAAGCAACCAAAATAGTCGATAGGTAATGTCCTATAACTATCTGGCCATCTGGGGAAAGCGTATTCTTGTGAATACTGTGTCAATCTTCATGTGGCTATCTCCTGTGTATCCAAGAAGAAAATTTCTCCATGTGGCTTATCTTATTTCAAATTTTCTCAAGTAATTAGTTTTTTGGATAAAGTAATATATGAGGGACCCTGGAGTAATAAGTTTTAATCACATTGTTACTTATTTCCCCTTCATTTCTTTCACCTTGCTATAGATTCTTTTGATTGAATGTTGTCATTCTTCTGAAGCTACCAAGGGATGGTTAAAGGCTATAGTGGTATTTTTCGACTTGGAGAAGCCACATCGACCTGGGATGCAGATTCACCGGTATGTACCTTAGGCTCTTAACATCTCTACGATGGTCTGCTAAACATTAGTGCAATGAGGAATTGAAATGGATATACATTATTGTATGGAATTTGGAGAAGCAACTCGAAATATCAACCTATTACTTTATTATGTTCACAGTTACTATGCTTCTGTTTGATGGTGCTGAAAATTTATAGTAGAGGGGTCTATCCTGAAAAGATGTTAATCACCTTCTTGGCATGTGTAGTTTACTCACCATTTAGTTAGTGACTGTTAACCAGCTAGAATTTGTTGATCCACTTGATCCTATTTTTACAATATTAGACATTACATACTGTGTTTTTAGATCTCGATAGTTGATTGTGTGTAATCTCAACCTATTCATAAAATAATTAATTTAAATTCATTTGTGATTCCCATATCTGATTCTGCATACTTGACTGTTTCTATATAAACTTTTGTTCATAATATTTGTAATTCTGCAAGTCTGCTTAAATGGCAGTTATTTGTACCATCCTCCTATGATCAGATTGTCCAGAGGGAACCATGGGAACATATCAAAGATGAAGACATTAGAAAGGTAGCTGCATCATTCAAGGGTGAGATATGGCAAGTTCCTCCGATGTTTTCTGCCATTAAGGTACACTATCCTTGTATCTAAATCTATTTCTCCCAATTAATTACTTGTTTGAAAGAATGCTGCTGTTTCATGGAAGTTGCCAACTGTTTTATGCTTGAATGACAAACTGCTCAGCAGTTTTAAACTTTGGGGTGATAATCTACAAGCCGCTTGAGAGTACATTGTTGATTCTATGAAAAAGAGATAACAACATAGATAAGGTGCATATAGGTTACAGTTGTCACAATATATCAGGACTTGTTTATTATTACCTCTTCAATTAACTGTCACATTGCCTATTACTATATGTTTATCAACCATCAAAGTTATGAGTTAATAATATCTGCTATTTTCTTATGATTGATAATTGGTATCAGGTTGGAGGTGAAAAGATGTATGACAAAGCAAGGAGGGGTGAAACAGTTGAGCTTTCACCTAGACGTATATCAATATACCAGTTTGACATTGAGCGCAGTCTGGAAGACAGGTATTTTCGTGTCTCTTTACGTACTTTTGAATTGGATTGGATCGCGTCATATGATTATTGCCTGTACTTCTCTTATTGTTTTTGTTTTATGTCTGCAGACAGAATTTGATATTTCGAGTTATTTGCTCAAAAGGAACATATGTTCGATCCCTCTGTGCAGACTTGGGGAAAGCGCTTGGAAGGTTTGTTCTATTTTTCTTGTATTAGCCTTATTTTCCTTTTCTTTCGATGTATGCACTTTGCATAAATGAATATCAGTATGTATATTGTGCTACAACTGAGTAAAAGTGCTATTGCTTTCTGATTTCCTTTTCATTGAACTATTTGAGTTGTTACGATTATGCATCACTTACGGTCTTTTTTTATGTTTTCAAATTTGTTAACATACCTTGCCCAAAAGTTCACGTATGGCACCGACCTTGTGATAGATCTATGCTTCATTGTGTTGCTTACGTTCTCTCTGAATTTGCTTGACAAGCTGAACTAGATCTACTACTCCCTCTGGTTTTAAATTATTGACATCATTGACTTCTAACATCAACTTTGATCATTCGTCTTATTCAAAAAATTTGTTTAAATGTGTAAATTTTTGTTATTATTTGATTTATCATTAGTAAAATTTAAATCATGACTAATAATTTTACATATTAGAGTAAATTTTTTTAATAAGACGAATGATCAAAGTTGATGTTAAAAGTCAACGGTGTCAATAATTTAAAACCGGAGGGAGTACTTCCTTAAATTGGAATACATAGTAAATCCTCACTTTTTACCTTCCCCGACACTAACCAAGGGACTGAAGTTTTACATTTTATATTTTAAAGTACTTATGTGCCATTGTGGTTTAATATAACTCTTTATCTTTTAGGTTTAGAGTAATCTATTACTAACTTATTTCATTTTTCATTTTATTTACTGTTCTTATCCTGTAATCCATCTCCATCTATTTCATGCCAATAAGTTATAGGTAACAATTCAATTGACACATTTTTATGCAGTTGTGCTCATTTAACTGCCTTGAGGAGAGATTCGATAGGTAAATTTTTATGCTGCACATTTTCGCTACTGTCTACATGGTCCAACAGTTCGATCAAGTGAAAATATTTCTTTGTGGTGGTTTCTAACACATACTATGCAGGTGAATACTCGGCCGATGATGCTTGGAACTTTGATGAACTTGAACAACAAATTTGCATGGGCTATTTGTGAGCGTAATGACAAAAATGCAGCATTGGCGCGCGCGAGAGTTCCAGAGAGAATCACGTCGAGGCAGAATGAACTAGGGAGAAGACAAAATAGATAGTTGCAAGTTTTTTTTTCCCCTTTTTGAAACATTAGAACAATAATAATGGAGACAATTACATCAATACAATTGCAAAGTGACCTAAGTTTTGCGCGCCAATGCTTTACCCAACTTTTTAGTTGACTGTTCATTGGTGTTAATAATGTTTTACACAGTGATATGTTTGGTTCGTTACACATGACAACTTAATCAAAATTTGGTGTCACCAAACTATGGTATTGCCAAAACGCTGATAAGAAAATATTGTTTAGTTCATAGCGTTACCAATTCATTGGCATGTATGAAAAACAGTACTCCGTATTTGGATTGTAGCCCTATCAGATTTTGTCAAAATCATATGTATGACATGTAGAATCTATATATATCATAAAAAAATTTAAAAGAAAATATATTAAAGTGACATTTTGTTTTATAATTTAATTGCAAGGAACACAACGATGAAAATGGATTATAAATCAGAGATTTAGTTAAAGAGATGTAATCCTTAAAAGTGTTTTAAACAAAGTGCTTCGAAACTTGTGCTGCCACCTCACCAACGATAGCTTTGGCAACGAAGGAAGCATGCCGACGGTCGTTTTTCTCACCCGCACTGACGCCGTCATTGGCTATGTAAGTTCGCCGGTGCGACCAAATTTTCAATGGCTGGCCAAAGTTTGGAGGTGATGCAAATGGCAGCCAAATATTGAGGGCGAGCCAATATTTGGTAAGGTTCATGATGGACGGCATCCAAACACATTCTAAAATTTGGAACAGAAACTGATCAGTGCCAAATTGTGTAGACAAACTAAAAAAGAGAGAGGCTTCCATGAGCAATAAACCAAACAGGAACAATCCCCTAGATAATAAGATGACTAATGGTGAGGCTACAACCCAACAAAAAAAAAAGAAATCCGTAAATGTCACTCCAGGATGAGACATTCGATGAGCAGATCAAAGACGAGCAGCAAGCAGTGTTAAAACAAAAAAAGGATAAAGACGTACATGCAAAATAGATCAAGAAGATTAAATTTACGGCGTGGCAGCGTGTTATGAAACTAAACAGAGTACTCAATTCATCTCATCTCAGGCGCAAGAACTCGTCTCATCTTCTCAAACTAATATAGAGGTAAGAACTCCAGCATTAAAATCTTCTCAAACAAGTACATGCTCTCGACCTCAATCCCGTTCCGATCGGAGAATAAAGGAAATACTCTCTATCATCTCTTGGTAAGTTGAGAAAAGAGCATTGGGCTGGAATGCCAGTGGTCCATTCAACACGTCAACGCTCGTAGTGCTCCAGTTGGTAAACATCAGAGCAAATCTGTCGTCAACCTCCTCGGACTCCTGATTTCTGATCAAAGAGAGCAACCGCCGCGTCCAGGATGGAAACCTGAGAGCTTCTGCAATCAGGATGAGTCTGTATAGAGCCCTCTCCACTTCATTTCTTTGGCGCACCCGGCGATGTAAATAGTTACCGAGCGTGTCATGAGCAAGGAAAAACTGAGTGATCCCAACCAGTGCGCGACTCATGTGAGCTTTATACCCTCCACAAAACTTCAGGCTTCTCCAAGCTTCTGTGTGCTCCAGGCAAGAAGTGCCTCGAAGATTTGCGTCGCTGAACAGCCACCACATATTACGGTGCATGAACCCCAGGAGATAGAAATCCCGGAAAGAGAAGATAAGGGGAACATCTTCCTCTCCGGCCACTCGCATCAGGAGTTTGAAAAAGCCAGTGTTGGCCATGATAGGACGTTCGTGGAGCGAACCATTGACCATCTGGACAAACAGCTTACGCTCGCCGGCGTTCTCTGAAGCCCCCTGCTCGATCTCTTTACGACTGATCCAAGCTAGTACTTCTTCGGTTGACGCAGCCATCCGTAGTGGTTCCCAAAATAGTTCCCAGACTTTCGTCGGAACCTATAAAACAGAATCCGAAAAAGTAAAATAATAGCACAAGTACTAAACTTAAAAAAGATGAAAAGCAGGTGAAGGAAAGTGACTCCTCAACAATATTTGCTGCGTTGTACTACACTAACAATACATATATATTCACATAGGAGTATTCCGTCGAAAGAAAATTTTTTTGTGCATTTTGTTATGAATACCACTTGTATTAAAGGGGGCAAAAAGCCTCAATATATAAACGTAAGTGAGGAAATTATACACAAAACCTCTTAAGAAAAAAAGAAAATACATAATCTCTAACTTATAAACATATTTCTAACACGTCTCTCAAACTCACAGTGGATCAACAACACTAATTTAGTGAGGAAAAATATATGCTGAGATCGAGTCTACGCTCTCGTGAAAAAAATCAGCTAACTACAACTCTAAAGGTACGTACTGAAGAGCAACAATTCCATCATCGACCTGTATTGATGTATAATA
This sequence comes from Zoysia pacifica, assembly GCA_001602315.1. Lineage (NCBI taxonomy): Eukaryota > Viridiplantae > Streptophyta > Magnoliopsida > Poales > Poaceae > Zoysia > Zoysia pacifica. The sequence goes on from BCLH01003257.1 coordinate 15,215, forward strand.
AACATCAACACGGCAACACTAATTTGCTTGGTGAGCTTATGTTTCGTCGGATCTTAGCAGCCCCAAAGGAGGACCTGGATCATGCCTCGGCCTAGGCGTAGGCTCGTTGGCCCGACACGAGTATACATGGCCAAACAGGCCGCCCGACACGACCCAGCCCAAGCACTAAATGGCACGGCTCATTTAATTTTGGGCTGGCCCAGCACGTCGTGCCTAATGGGTCGTGCCACCCCGGCCCACGGGCTCAGACGCAAGCCCACGGCACGACCCAAAATTTAATATTTGTGACGGGCCGGGCCTAATAATAATTCGAGCCCATTTAGTCAAATGCAATGCTAAATAGTGCAAAATATAGTGAAAATAGTGAGAATTAAACTGAGAACCTAAGAGATATGAGGTAACCAACTTACCACTACACCGTACTATCTTATTTGAATACATATAAAATAATTTAGCTATATATAAAATAAAATTAAAATTAATAAATTCTAAACGGATCATGCTCGTGTTGCCGTCGGGCTAGACGCTCGGCCCTAGCACGACCCGCAGCTCATGCAGGGCCTGCCTGGAGCACGGCACAGCACGAGTCGTGTCATGCTTCTAGCCGGCCCACTTGGCATGGCCTGAGTCGTGTCATGCTTGGGCCAACCCACTCGGCACAACCCGTTTGGACATGTCTAGCACAAGCACCGACCATTTAGGTCAGCTCAAATAGGCACGACGCCTAGCCCATATAGCCAGTAGCCCATGGGATTTTTATTTGAAATTTAATGTTAAGTACATGTAATTTGATCAATTTAAATTTAAAATTTAATATTTTAGATATTATATAATTTGTTTTATGTAATTTTCAAAAAAAATGTTATTTATTTTTCTTCTGTGCTTCGGACCGATATGATACATCCCGTGTAAAAATAGTTGGGCCGTACTAAGACGAAAGCGGATGATCCACGGGATCGCATTGCACGGCCCAATTAGTTAATAAGTTATGTTGGGCTGCCTCAAAAAGGCACGAGCCCAACCAGGCCCAAACCAGGCTGAGGCAGCATGTCCCGTTGGCCACCTGTATGAACGACGCCGGGGCCGCGCGAGCCTAACGACGGCAACGCGTAGGACAGAGGGTGGACAGCGTCCTGAATCATGATCTGACGAGGTGGCGTGCAGGAGTGGTGTGAGTAATAACGAACAGATAAAAGAGAGTGGACTACCGTGGTAAGATTAATAACGAACAGATAAAGAAATACTTAAAATCAATCAAGCCTCGTGGCGGGATCATATACCTTGAGTACTTAACGATCTCGGTACAAACACCAAGGCTCAACCTCGGGTTAGGGTCCGGAACCATGTCTGGCCTACGAAGTCTTCGCCACGTTAAATCAAAGGCACCCTGACTCTCGAGGGTCGAGACCACAGAAGTACCGAGGCTTGACCACGACGAAGCTAGGAACACGCAGTGACCAAACAGCAAGCCTACGATCGGAGGCTGGCTTCTTCCACCCGACCCCCACGGGTCGGTCTCTGCTTTAACGGTCAATATCTGACACGACAGAGGCAGGGATTCCCCACGCAGAGATTCCCGGCAAACTTTCTAGAGAAGGCAGAACCATAGGGAAGATGACAAAACTTACCCGCAGAATGTCAAACTGTCCGCCGAAAGAAAAGCAAACAAAAAGAAAGCCTCTGACCTTCTGAAAATAGACGACACGACAGAGAATCGACCCATCAGAAGATCATGACTCCACCCGTCAGTGGGCCAACGAGTCACGTAGGCCATAAGCTTTGTAACCTCAGACTAACCCTATATAAAGGGGCAAAGGGACGTTAGACGACAGGTCATGTCACATCGCATCACAAGTCATGTCTTCTCATCATCTCTTAGACCAATCCACAGTTCATACTCTCACGGTCTCACGGGCGTTAGAGTTTGTTGTCTGACAAAAGCTCTCGGCTTCTGTAATCCTCTCCTGAGTTTATAGTTCCATCGTTCTCTCTCTGAATATAGAGTATTATGCCTATTAAAACGACTCGAATGAGTTTTTTATATATTAAACCATCTCAAAGACGAAGAGCCCACTCTAACCCTCTCCGATTACGAAATACTAACACGGACACCCCAGTTGCAACTTGGAAAAGGAAGAGGGGACAGGGACAGGCACAAAATCCGAACAGCTAGGAAACAGGAGTCGTAGCAGAGAAGGAAAGGGACACCTACCCCTTGGAAGAGAGGGTTTGACCCGAGAACCACGGGGACATCGGCGGCGACAGCATCCACCATTCCCGGAGCGACACCCGCGGCGGCGGTGACGGTTTGTGCCAATGCGGCGCCCGCGAACCCCTGGATGTGTGCCGCGTGGAGCACCGAACGGGACAGAGGCCCCCCCCCCCCACCCACAAAAACAATTATCTCATGGATGGCTCCAGTCGAATCCAGCGGGCTCGCGGCGACCCCGATTGAAGGACCCTTTCATCTGATGGCTAAAAGGAAATCAGGCATCATGAGGGCCTGAGAATGGCCTGATAGCCTCCTTTGCAACAAAAGAATTTTTTTTAATTCTTATATTTTTTTTCTATAAAATTAAACTGATTCTTGTAAAATTTTTGTGATATTTCAAAAAAAAATTCTGCGTTCTAAAGAGGCCTAAGATTGTAAAGATAGCTTCGATGGAGCCATCGGGGAGCGAGGAGCTGGCTAGCACGCGCAGCTTCGACTGGAGCCGTCGACAGAACGCATCGGTGGTCGAGTATTCCACCGGTTAACTTTTAATTTCAACTTCGATCATTTGTTTCATTAAAAAAATTGATAAAAATTATATATTTTATTATAATTTAATTAATCATTAGAGTTAGTTTGAATCATAACTTAAAATTTTACATATTTGAACTAATTTTTTAATAAAATAAAAGCTGTAAGTTGAGATTAAAAATTAACAGCGATATCAATTTAAAAACAGAGAAAGTACTTTTTAGGGTGAGTTAAAAAAATTTTGGGATCCATTTTCTCCGACAGCTTTCTTAAATAAAGTGAACAACTGATCTCACGGTTAGTTGCATGAAAGATGAGATTAAGGATCCAAAAATTCCTCAAATATCCTCGAGGATTTCTGGTGACTATTCGAAAGTAGAGTGTGTTTAAAGGAGCTATTGGAAGAGGATTTTTTTTTTCTTATAATTTGATTTAAGAGAATTAATGGAGAGCTTTTAGAGATGCTCAAGGTTTTCAAAACTAAAATATCCAGTCAGATGTCGTGGTTTTCGTCCGATTTTACTATATGATCAATTTTCAATTTAAAATTAAAAAAAATAAAATTTTGAAAAATCAAAACTGATAAAACTAGTCGATAAATTGAAAAATGATCAAACCTATTTGATTTCAAATTTAAAATTCAAAATTATTCATTTCAAATCTTAATTTTAACATTAGTGACAATTTCTACCAGTTTTTGATAATTTTCACGGTTCTCATAAAAACCAGCCAAGCCAGTGGTTACCAGCTGCCGCGGTTGCAACAGTAACCCGAACCAAGCTGCACGCAATTTTTTTTCCCTAAATGGCTCCTGTCCCTCGTGAGCGTGTTAGGTTTTTTATTATTTAAAATTTTTAAATTTAATATTTAAAAAAGATACGTGCGAAACTAAATATTCGATCTAAACTTATTTAGCGATTGTTGATGTGGTAATCAAAAGAAAGCAAGTTGCAACATTACTTCATCACCAGACACTGAATGGTTTACTCGCTAGCACGTGCAGCAGACAACTTCAAGGCCATGGATCGAACTCCACTCTAGGCAAATGTTTTGTACCTTTATAAAATGAATAGTCAAAGATTAATTTAAAAAAATTAAAAATGTCACTTATATTGAGACGAAGGAAATAACATGTATAACAAACTCGATGTTGTTTATCACTTGCACATACAATATTTAGTAGTAACACATTTGACTAACTTTTCAGTACCTAATATTTATGGAATTTTTTAAGTATGTTAAAAATTATATGCATCCATCCAAGCTGCATAAATGCAAAATGTTTATGTAGTTTTATTTAAAATTCTTCCTATAAATATTGAGTTTGTTATAGTTTAGCAAAATGGGAAGAATTTTATTAAAAATTATATAAATTTTTTTTATTTTTTTGCTTGTATGGTTGCATAAAACTTTGAACTTTTAAAAAAATTGTATCAATTTTAGGTACCAAAAGTTAGTCAAATGTGTTACTAAATATGTGCAAGTGTCATACAACATTTAGTTTGTTATAGATTAGTAATCTGGGAAGTATTTTAATTAAAAATATATAAAATCTTTTATACTTTTTTATGCTTAGATGGTTGCATATAATTTAGAACTTCTAACAAAATATTTGCCATATATTTTAGGTACCTACAAGTTAATCAGTGTCTTATTTAAAATATATAAGTATATAATGCTAAAATGCAAAAGTAAAAAAGTTATTTGTGGTTCGATCCCTGGTCTCCAAAGTTGGCCTTTGCATTGCTAGCAAGCTGAGCTATTGAGTGTGCTGTTGGTGAGTAATGTTGCGTACATTTTCATACATTAACTGCCAGGTCAGCCAATTTGATTGGCATGACTAAAACTATGTGGAAATCACAGCTTACGTGTGATCAATCACCCCAGTCAAAATCTGAAGGAATACTAATATATTCATTTTCCTTAAATTAAAAATTGAAGGTGTAATATAGCATGTATATGAGGTGTAAAAGAGAGGAGATTAAACCTAAAATCCAATTTGCCAACAGGTGACAAGTCAATGAACAAGATGATGTTTAGTTATCATTTTTGGAGGAACCACAGACAAGAACGTTTGAACTCGTGAAGACATCAACGTGCATGACACCACGGGTGAAGCAATTCATTTTAGCCGGATGGATGTAGCAGCCAACTGATGGCATCTTCATAATAATGTAATACTATAGCAGCTTATAGCAGCAAAGCATTATAACGATAACCATTCACCCAATTAATACAATATTGCATCAGTCCTATTAGAGAGGGAGATGGAGCTGTTGGATACAGCATACAGGGGCAACTCTGGACCAATCAACAGCGCCAAGGCACATCAAGTGAATCAACACCAAGCAAAAATATCACTGCAATACAAAGATGGTAAAATCAATCCGCAACGCATGATTACACATGATTATGTAAACTAGTTCAGTTTGCTTATTTATTTATCACATAGTAGGTAGTACATAAACAACTAAGAAAACCTGATACGAAACAGTTGCACACACTCCTAACAGAGTCGAACATAACAGGACGACAAACAAAATGTTGACCAAGTAATGCTTACGCTCAGTACATCATTGACCAAATAACCTTTACGTGCATCTTTGTTGTCGCATCAACAAAGATGACATCCTCATCACCATAATTAAGCTTTGGAGTAAATTCAATGATGCGTTTATGCTGACCATCACTAGTCTTAACAACAATTCTCAGCATCTCACGCAAATAGACACATATGACAGGTCGCATCAGTTGGAAAGCTCCACTACCATTGCCACCAGCCACTTTGCTATCATAAAGCACAAGGCTGTTCTCGAAGCTGGTCGTGTGCGCAGTGATATCCCCATAAAAATTTCCCTGTAAAACTTCAATTGCAATAGTTCCCTCCACTGCATTTTTCACAAGTGCATATATCACATCAACGGTACTGAGCCTAGTCTCAAGGGATTTTGTTTCAAGCTCACACTGCTCCAACCCCCGTCGTGCCATGCCTGCGATGATGATACATCCTTTGCTCAGTTCTCTGTCCTGCCCTCCATGATCCTTGACCTTCAGATCAATCTCAACATGATCATCATTAATCAGCGCAATTCCTCGTTTTGGACCAGTCAAGATCAATGAGTCATCCTAAATGTTTACATGATAAGTTAACGATGTGTTTCTCCAAATATGCAGTGTATTAGTGTTTCAGGGCACCATACAGATTCAAATTCTCCATATACAAAAGATACAATTGTTCAAAACAAATTTACCTCTGAGTTGATGAGTTGGCAATGGTTTCTATCTCGGCGGAAGAGATAAAGACACTTCTGATCAACGCTGTCTCTTGCAATAACGGTGCCATACACATGGATTGGGAAGCCAATATCCGACGAGGCTATCTTCACAGCAAAGATGTTTACTCCTCTGCATGGTTCATACTGATGCCCGTGCGGGCTGACTCTGTCAGTGTATCTCATTGGGCCATGGGGCGCTGTACGTAGGAGACAATTACAAAAAAAAAATTAGGGAATTAAAGGTTTCTGCAAACAACATTCATGGTTACAACTGAAGATAGTAACAGATGCATGCAGTGGGTGGAGAGGTCAATTAGGCTAACAACAATAATATATTAGTAGAACCTGAATTACCTAAATGTGAAAGTTCATCTATACTTTCCAAAGAGATTTTCTGCATCGAGAGAGCACAACAGAAAAATAAAAAGGAGATCTACTTCCATTTGTGACAAGCATTGCAGTAGACTAGGACTAGGAGCATCAATAATGCATGCGATTAGTCAGAAGTAAGAAAAATTGAGAGGAATGGGGATGCAAGTGGGTACCCACGAGAGCCAAATTTTAATAAAATTTGAGGTATTTGCGCGCAAGTATGCCCACTTGCATCCCTAGAGAGAAAAATGATCTTACACTCCTCGTCCAGGTCGAATGTCCCCACGTAGTAGGACATCCGGTTGTAGTAGAGGCCTCCTTGCTTGAGATCGAAGTCAATGATGGGAGACAGGGCACGGAGATGCAGAGCATGGCGCGCATACTGTTGCGCCTTCACCGGCACCGTGTGCTCCCGAGCCTTCCGCTCCGCCTCGCGCACCTCCTGCAGCAGCAACTGCCTCTCCCTCTCCACCTCCGCCAATCGCTGAGCCTCGGTCATGATCTCATCCCCACCCATCGCCGGCGCCGTCGTTGGAGAAGAACGAGGGAAGGGGAAAGGGTAACGAAAGCAGGGACACCTGTCGATCAGATCAAGCTAGGGTTTGGGAGTCACGCTTGTCCTCCTATGGACTAGGCCTCAGGTTCGTGCAAAGCCCAGGACTAAACCTTTCCTTCTCCTCGGCCCGGCCCACGATTAGAAAAAAGGCCAGTTATTTTCTTAGAATACGTAAAAACCAGGTATTTACAAAAGCCTACAGGCCCTACACCATGGGTTTTTAAAGCTTCAGTGCCTCTGTTTTCCGATATATTACCTCCATTTCAAAATTATTTCTAGGTTCGAATAAATTCAAATTTTTTTAATTTTTATTAATAATATCTAAAAAATTATATAAATTTTTATGTCAAAATATACTTTTTATAAAAGTTTATTTCAGATTGAATTCAAAAAATTACATTATTATTAGTCAAAATGATAAAAATTTGACTTTGACTAAACTTAAAAATACTTATATTTTGAAACAAAGAGATTAATTATATATTTTACCCTCGCATTTTTTTAACTTTGGTGCCATTACCTCATCTTTTGATTTGCACGTTTACCCTATTTCTGCATGATTGTCTTCGTACCCTGGCAACACTATCCAGTCGACTCGTCATGTATAGTGTCGCCACCATCTCTGACGTGAGAATAAAATTGTTCAGACATTTCCTCAAATATATATAGAGAGCGAGAGAGGAGTATATTCAGGAACAAAATAACATAGTACAACTTATACCCAACTGAAAGGTAGCAGCGCTACATATTCCCGCTACTGCCTCCAGTTAAATCTTCAAAATACCAACCACTAAATAAATTACCGGCTTCTTCAGAATTCACAGAAACTAGAAGGGGACTACCACACCTAACTCTAACTAGGATGCACATCTCAGAAGGACGTCAGTAGATGGAAGCAGAGCAGCTGCAGGTCAATATTCATCCTGAGTCTCATCATCATCGGCGTTGCTGCCGTATCGCCAGCCACCTTCAAGGTTGTTGCCTGGATCTTCTTCAGTTTCTTCACTATCATCTTCATACGTAGCCTTACCTGACCACTGGCTCCTGCCACAACCGGTATTGGTAGGCATTGCGCTGGAAACCTTGACGTTGTGGACTTTAGATGAGGAGCTTTTGTGAGCTGAGGTCGTCTTGCTTCTTTTGGGGTTTGGTGCAACGTCGGCAATCTCAGTGTAGTTAAACTGATAAGTGGGCTCATTTACAGCATGATGACCAGCAGCTGTGTGCTTACCATTTTCCTCTTGACCGTATTCAGGATGCATAGTTTTTAGATGAAGGTTCAATTTGTAACTGTGGATGTATGCTTTGTCACAACCCTCATAGGGACAGACGTACGGGCGCTCAGCATAGCTAGCAGTTGCTGCAGTGGAAGATTTCATGCTGCTTTGTGGTTTTTCTACTGGTGGTGGTGGTGGCAGTGGCGATGTATGCTGCACTGCAACAGGAGCTCCAGTCTGCATCATGAACATTGAATACAATCAATAGCACACAAGGAGTATTCAAACTTGCATTAAAAACTGTAAAATTTATGTTTCAACACAATGAAACTTTAAAAAAACCCAATATATAGTTGTTCCAATATGACAACACTGACAAACTAGCTACATCTTATTCCAGTCAAATTTTTTGTTATTTGTGTAAACGTAGTATCTCACCAGGTAGAGATACAAGGAAAAAGAATAGACAGGTCTCATAGCCATATTAACCCCATGTACAACATGAGAACTGAGCGATAGCTCCATTGGTGCAGCCTCCAGTCAAGGAGGCCACACACAAAGGCTCAACATGCGTGCTTGCTGGTCTACCTCCCCTTAAATCTAATTACAGGTGATCTGGATTAGCAAATTTTGGTACCCTCCAGACCTAAAAAAGTTGTCTGAGGAACGTGTCCTTCCCATGGCGGAGCAAAGAAAAATATAGGACTATGTTTCGTAGTGTAACTCCCATGTTTACATCTTCACATATGAAAGAAGGCATCCACAAGGGGGCTGATAAGCAGTTAACTAAAGTATAGGCAGTTGAGTGTATCATGTAACACAAAAACAACCTCCACTGTATATACTGTGGCATGGTAGTACTGCATCGCAAAAAGTAGTCGGCTAAGAGAAATTCAAGTGTTATATCTATGTATTTCTCATTTGTATTGAATAATGAGGGCGTAAAAACTACACCTAAGAAACAACTACTGGAGCCCAAAAACAATAGCATACCTTTTCATGTGCCTTGACATGGGCTTTAAGTTTGAAGTCGCTTGTAAATCTTTTACCACAAGCAGGGAAGGGGCATATATGATAATTCTCTGCTGCATGTGTCGTTAAGTGTGACCGCAAATTAAAATCCAATGAGAAGGCCTGAAATTAAGAGCACTAGTCTGTAAGAAGATGTAAAATGCAGCATAGTCAAAAGGCACACAACTTAACAAGGCACACACACACGCTATATTCAATTGCATCATAATACTCACAGATGTGCATACTGGAAGTATTGCATTGAATAAATCTCGATAATAAGCAACAGATTTGGGAACACAGAAAACAAAGAATACAACATAAAGTGGTCTAGATGGATCTGATGAAGTCCCATTAGATTGAGCTAATACAAATCACATAAATATCTTCAATTATATAGAATAAGCACTACATCACAACAGTTTTGCACCATTAGGTCTCTGAGTAGTATGGAGATGATAGCTGAGAAAAATAGGCGGATGATGAAAGAAGAAAACAAAAGTGCTACAGTGGATAATAGAATATTATCTATGGAGATCAATGAGTGCATCTTTTGAGAGCAGAAAGGGACGAGTGTATCACCTTACCACAGTCTGGATGGGGGCAAATAAAATCTTTTTGTCCTGTATGAGTAAGATGGTGCCTCTTCAACTTGGAGCTATCAACAAATTTCTGCACGATAAAAGCAACCAAGTAATATGGCATGGATTATTATGAATGATGTTAACACAGCTCAGCAAACATAAAAGTATATAACAGAGATATGGTTCAAAAGTAATTAATGTAAGACTGAATGCAATGGGCATAAATGTACAATTGATTCAGTAAGGCTTGTCTCTATGCACATTAATCATTAAATCTCAGATCCAGTTCAGGGTATTATCAAAACAGACGCATAATTCACTCTGGAAATTTCTGTGATATCACTTTCATCTATGACTACGAGTGTCAAATTGCAGAAAGCTGTTAGATACATTAAGTGAACCAACGTCAAGCAAAAATATCATTGCAGCACAATAGATGGTAAAATCAATCCGCAACGCTTGAATTACACATGACTATGTAAACACGATACAAAATATATTCGCACACACTCCTAACAAAGACAAACATAACAAAACGATAACCAAAATGTTGACCAAGTAATGCTTAAACTCAGTACATAATTGACCAAATAACATTCACACGCATCTTCGTTGTGGCATCAGCAAACATGACATCCCCATCACCATAATTGAGCTTTGGAGTAAATTCAATGATGCGTTTATGCTGACCATCACTAGTCTTAACAACAATTCTCAGCATCTCACGCAAATAGACACATATGGCGGGTCGCATCAGTTGGAAAGCTCCACTACCATTGCCACCAGCCACTTTGCTATCATAAAGCACAAGGCTCTTCTCGATGCTGGTTGTGTGCGCAGTGATGTCCCCACAAAAATTTCCCTGTAAAACTTTCAATTGCAATAGTTCCTTCCACTGCATATATCACATCAACGGTACTCAGCCTGGTCTCAAGGGATTTTGTTTCAACCTCACACTTCTCCAACCGCCGTCGTGCTATGCCTGCGATCATGATACATCCTTTGCTCAGTTCTTTGTCCTGCCCTCCATGATCCTTGACCTTCAGATCAATCTCAACATGATCATCATCAATCAGCGCGATTCCTCATTTTGGACCAGTCAAGATCAACGAGTCATCCTAAATGTTTACATGATAAGTTAACGATGTGTTTCTCCAAATATATAGTGCATTAGTGCTGCAGGGCACCATACAGATTCAAATTCTCTGTATACAAGATGCAATTGTTGAAAACAAATTTACCTCTGAGTTGATGAGTTGGCAATGGTTTCTATCCCGGCGCAAGAGAAACCTCTCGTCAATGTTGTCTCTTGCAATAACGGTGCCATACACATGGATTGGGAAGCCAATATCCGACGAGGCTATCTTCACAGCAAAGATGTTTACTCCTCTGCATGGTCTGTACTGATGCGCGTCCGTGCTGACTCTATCAGTGTATCTCATCGGGCCATGGGGCGCTGTAGCAAGACAATAACAAAAAAAGAGGGGGGGGGGGGGAATTAAAGGTATACTTTCCCGAGAGAGATTTTCAGCATCGAGAGAGAACAATAGAAAAAATAAAAAGGAGATCGATCTATTTCCACTGTGACAAAGCATTGCAGTAGACTAAGGGAGCATCTATAACGCATGCGATTAGCCAGAAGTAAGAAACAAAACAACTGAGAGAAAAATGGTCTTACACTCCTCATCCAGGTCGAATGTCTCGTCGAAGTAGGACATTCGGTTGTAGTGGAGGCCCCCTTGCTTGAGATCGAAGTCGATGATGGGAGACAGGGCTCGGAGCTGCAGAGCATGGCGCGCGTACTCTTGCGCCATCGCCGGGACGCGCGCCTCTTGCAGCAGCAGCTGCCTCTCCCTCTCCACCTCCGCCAGTCGCTGAGTCTCGGTCATGGTCGCGTGCCCATCCATCGTCGGCTGGAGAAGATCGAGGGGAGGGGAACGAAAGCAGGGACATGCACGGCCTTTGTTGTCGATCAGATCAAGCTAGGGTTTGCACGGAAGCGGTTCGACGTCGCGGCGGGTGATCGTCCTCGCGCGGCGCGGGTTTGTACTATACTCGTATGGATTGGGCCTCAGATTAAGAGCAAGGCCCATGAGTAAACCATCACTTTTCCCGGCCCGGCCCACTGATAAAAAAGACCCAGCTATTTTCCCGTCTTCAAAAGCATTTTCCGCTGCGAATTGGACGCATCGCCGTAGTGGAGTCGGAGTATGGCACGAGCACATGGAACACTAGTGTCCAGCTCTGCTTCCGCCTGCCTACAAGGTAATAACATACCGTCACATACACGATACACAAACGCCACGCCAGGGTTCGAGTTGTCAATGACAGTAGGAGAATAAAATTGTTCAGACATTTCTTCAAATATATAGAGAGAGGAGCATATTCAGGAACAAAATAACATAGTACAGCTTATATCCAACTGAAAGGGAGCAGCGCTACATATTCCCGCTACTGCCTGCAGTTAAATCAACGACTACATAAATTACCGGCTTCTTGAGAATTCACAGAAACTAGAAGGGGACTACCACACCTAACTCTAACTAGGATGCACATCTCAGCAGAATGTCAATAGATGGAAGCAGAACAGCTCCAGGTCAATATTCATCCTGAGTCTCATCATCGTCAGCATTGCTGCCATATCGCCAGCCACCTTCAAGGTTGTTGCCTGGATCTTCTTCAGTCTCTTCACTATCATCTTCATACGTAGCCTTACCTGACCACTGGTTCCTGACACCACTGATATTGTTAGACATTGTGCTGGAAACCTTGACGTTGTGGACTTTAGATGAGGAGCTCTTGTGAGCTGAGCTCGCCTTGCTTCTTTTGGGGTTTGGTGCAGTGTCGGCAATCTCAGCGTAGTTATACTGATAAGTGGGCTCATTTACAGCGTGATGACTAGCAGCTGTGTGCTTACCATTTTCCTCTTGACCGTGTTCAGGATGCATAGTTTTTAGATGAAGGTTCAATTTGTAACTGTGGATGTATGCTTTGTCACAACCCTCATAGGGGCAGACAAAAGGGCGCTCAGCATAGCTAGCAGTTGCTGCAGCGGAAGATTTCATGCTGCTTTGTGGTTTTTCCAGTGGTGGTGGTGGCGGCGGCGGTGGTGTATGCTGCACTGCAACAGGAGCTCCAGTCTGCATCATGAACATTGAACACAATCAATAGCACACAAGGAGTATTCAAACTTGTGTTAAAAATTGTAAACTTTATGTCTCAACACAATGAAACTTAAAAAAAACCGAATATGTAGTTGTTCCAGTATGACAACACTGACAAACTAGATATACAGCATCTTATTCCAGTCAGATTTGTGGTTATTTGTGTAACTGTAACGTACAGTCTACCATTTACACTAGTAATATTTCACCAGGTACCTTGTCACAGTGTCATAGACATACAAGGAAAGAAAATCGACAGGTCTCATATCCATATTAACCCATATACAACATGATACCCATGTGTCATACTATATATATTAAAAACCCAACATGAGAACTGAGCGATTGTGACACCCAAAATTTCAAACCTTTTCAAATATTAAAATTTCAAATTTCAAATGCATTGCACAATTTAGACTAGCTTGAAAATTCTTTTAAAAAAAATAATAATAATAAACTTGCTAGGAGTGCATAGTATTTCATGTCATTGCATATAATTTAAATAAGTAATTGATTGAATACATAGTAATTAACAAGATTAAGAAGTAATTAATAGAATTAAAGAGTAATAGAAAAGGAAGAAATAAAAATGAGAGAAAAAAAACCACCTGGGCCGCCTCTCCCTATCTCCTCCGCCGGCCCACTCTCTCTCCCTCCCGCGCGGCCCAGCCGGCCCAGCAGCTCTCTCTCTCACCGCCGCGTGGACCCCGCCTGCCAGCACCTTCCCTCCTCCTCTCAG
>BCLH01003258.1:3466-32637 GCA_001602315.1 Zoysia pacifica
GTCATATGTGCTTTCAAGAAGACTTGAGGCAAGACGCAGGAGAGAAGTGCAGGTGTCCAGTGTGATACAATTACTATTCTCCATCAGAATGCAAATAACATCAGCAGTTACCTATAAGAGTGGTAGAACAGTCAGACATTGTAACTGATGAAATTAAAATAAAGTGGAATAATAGGGAGTACACACCGCACAATCAGACGTTCTCAGCATAGCATCAACGAATTCATTATCATTTCTACACCAATACCAGTAAGCCTCCTATAAATATCATATGGCGATATATGTTACATTATGAGATACATGTAACATATAATTGTGTCTCACATCATTAAGTGATACAGGTTTGACTGCAATCATATTTGTACCTCTAGTTTTAATTTCCGAGATTTCATTACATGAACAAATTCCTGATGGTTTTCCATTAGAACTGCCATAGCATCTTCTTCAATAGTTGACCTAGTCTGCCTCCCAGCAAGTGATGCTTGCCACCTCTACAGAAGATAGTGGAGATTGGATTCATATGGGCTCAATATCAACAGAAGTTAACATAGGCGTCCCAAATAACACAATTCTGAAAGGAATGCATACCGAGCCATCAACAGTTCTCTCATACTGGATGTTATCAAAACTTGATGAGGAAGGTTCATCAAAACTCGATGAGGAAGGTCCTGTTCCAACCAAAGAGTTGGGAAAACTGAAATTAAAGATAAAGAAAAAATCAGATTGCTAGAGGATTTACGAAGTTCAACAGCAGCCTTTCACTCGACTCCATCAGTTTACTTAACTGAATCATCGCACTTCTGTTGATGTGCACAAACTCTGGCTTCCTTCCAGCAGCAGAATATCGCTTTTCAAAACCAGACAAGTCATGCCAGTTGCCAACTTCATTAGAATACACACTTTCGGTGCATACTGACCTAAAAAGGTTATTTTCCTCATGACTTGAAGTTTCTCTTATATATTTTCTTTCCGTGCTAATAGGTTTTGACTGATTTATATGCTCATGCACATTTTGATTTTCTGGAGCCCTCATTCTGAAGTCAAAGCCCACATTGACCGGCAAACTAGTTACCGGGATTACTTTGTCACATTCTACATCATCAATGATACTTCTACAGCCAACTTTTACATCCTTGTTTGAACTCCTTGAATCAACTATTTTGATCAACTTGCCATCTTTGTCATTATTGAATGCTAAATCTCCTTTTATTATACTTTGGGGCTCCATGACTGATAAGTCACCTTTGGCAGCATCATCGATAATGGGATCCACATCTACATTAGAGCTATGCCTTGGGGCAAGGATATGTACAGAAGATGATGCTTTATTACTATGTGTAGAAATATGGGGCCTTGGTTTATATGCGGGAGCTGCCAGTGCACAGGGGTGATGAGACAGAACTTGAGCATTTGAAGAGTGATTCACTTTAGAACTGAACTCGGATGCAGCAGGTAAAGATTCAACAGCAGCTCGTTGCCTCTTCCCATCATCAACGATATTTGGTTCCAGTGTAACTCCATGAGAAAGGAGAGGTACAGAATCAGATCTTGTGAGCTGAAGATCAATAGCTCTGGGCTCTTTTGACAACCTCTTACATAAAGTAGAAGAAGTTGAGACAAGAGTTTCTTTTGAAGCAGACATTGAGCGTTTAAGCTGGGTAGCGAAAGCAACTTCACTGCCTGTTCCAAAAAGTAACAGACATAATTTTACTGTCTGTTCCGAAAGTAACAAATATATCTACGATAGGTTGCAGAATAATGTCGATAGAGGATGAAGATAGTTGTACATAATAAACAAATGATAATTTACAGTATCCTGTTAGTTGTTTAAAATACCTGAGTATCTGGAAAATGATAGCCTATCAAATACTGATGATATGCTAGCATCAGCTTGTTTTAAGCTTCCAGTTAAGTGTGATTCAGCACTACCAGCAGCATACAGTTCAGTTCTCTGAAAATCAGTGCTAGAACCAACATTAGAAAGAAAAAACTTAAACTGCTAATATAGTAGACTATGTGACACAAAGCATACCCATAAATCCACTACCCACACACCAACACAGTTTTGGTTATAGGAGCAACCAAGGAGTTTTCCATCATCAACAGTTAAATCTGCTAAGGTGGACCACCCTACATCAACCACATCATGACATATGACAGGTTCCCAGGAAAGAACCTACAAGCAAAAAAAATATTATACAATGATTTCTGTTGCACAATGACTCCCTAACAAATAAAAGAAGGTTGACACATCACCAGGTCATCTACCTTTAAGCTTTCATGTAATCCACAAAACAGGGTCTTGCCATCAAGGTTGAATTTCATAGAACGAACTACACTAGCCTGAAAATTGTGGAAAAATACAACCGAGTGGGATAAAGTTTTTTTTCTACGAACAAGTACTCTCATCCATTTCAAAAAAAAAAAAAACCTGAAGAAATTAATGTTCACAAATCGTACCATCACAAAGTATTCTTGGCTGTTCTGCAGTAAGCGGAGAAAAATTAATTATACCCAAAAAAGAAACAAAATAAAGGATGGAAAGCAAAATTATATTGCTCTGCATTACAATAAAACAAATGCATTAAGCAGCTGTGGCCATGTACAAATATCTGATTCCAACAGGGGTTTCCCATACTGTAATTAGTTTTAAAAAACCAGATGTCTAAAGCAGAGTAAAAAAGTAATAAGATATTGCATTAGATAAGCATAATAATAACTAAAAGGGCGCCCGGTGCACATAGCTCCTGCTTGCGCAGGATCTAGGGAAGAGTCTCTATCACCAAGAATTTTTACTTTTGTATGGTACAAACTTTGGATCGATATGCTGTATTACTGATTTCATTGTAAAGAGCCATATATGGACAGACAAACGATGGCCTAATACAATTACAACAAAACAACAACAAAGCCTTTTAGTCACAAGAAAGTTAGGGTAGGTTGGTTAAACCCTCACAAGCCAAAGCATAAAGATAAAAAAAAAAGAAAACACAAGAAATAAAGGAAGGGAAAAAAGAGATAAAAAAATAGAGGAAAAGGGAAAAACAAACAAAAAAATAAAAAAGTGGAGGAAATAAAAATTTAAGGTTCTGGCATGTCCGCATGTGAATTACTAGTCTCCACAATCTCCTAAGGCTAGCTCCTTGGTGATATTCCAATCCTTCAAATTTCTCTTTATAGACTCCTCCCAGGCTCCCATGTCAAGTTGGTCTTCCTCTTCCTCTCATCACATAATTAGGCCTACTTATAACACAGCTGGTCGGATTGCAATCCTATAGTATTTGCCTTTTAGCTTTTGTGGCACCCTAATGTCACATAGGACGCCGGTAACTTGATGCCACTTCAACCATCCGGCTTTAATTCTATGAGTAACATCTTATAAATCTTCGATTGGCTTTAACTAATTGAATCCAAGCAAATGATAAAATAAATCCATTTAGTCAAATGATTGATTCCTCCCAAATTGTTAAAACACATAATGTAAATTTTAGGCTTCAATGGGACAACTAATCAAATCAGTTGAACCAATCATAATGATACCTCAGGACAAGAAGAACCAATCAATTCAAAAGTCTCAAGGTCCCAAAATTTGACAGTCTTATCAGTTGAACCTGCAAAAATTTTACCAACAGCATGGGATTCACAGAATACAACTCCAAATGATAACAAATAAGAACATATGGAGTTATATTTTGAAGATCTTCAACGAAAATATTTTGAAGGAGAAATTTTCATCCCAGGAACAATTCACTATAAGTTGTGTATACAAGTATTCGTAAAATAGGATATGCCATCTAACCTGTAGCCAGTAAGAACTCATGGGGGTGAAAATCTAAGCAGTTGACTGGACCTTGATGATTAAAATCATGCAGGAGTTTTCCAGCTGTCAAATCCCAGAGCTAGCATCATACATTAGGCTTTTTAGTGACCACGAGATAATGAAATAAGAGACATATTTTCTGTTAACAGATGGACATATCGTGTGGCAGATTAATAGGTAAACAAGTCAGAAGGCTAAAACTCCTGCAATTGTTTTCTGTTGCTATGATCCTGTATTGTCGTTATAATTTTTGAGCATGCTAAAAAAAATTACCTTGACGGAGTTATCAGCTCCAGCTGAGACGATCCATCGACCGTCAGGAGTAAATTTAAGCACATCAATTCGCCGGGAATGGCCCTTGTATGTATGAATGCATCGTTTCTTTCGAATATCCCATATTTTCATGTTTGTGTCTGAAGACCCAGAAGCCAAGAATTCTCCAAAAGGATGGAAATCAAGAGATGCACAATTCGATCTGTGCCCAGTGAAAGTGCGCACAACTGTGCCATTGTAGTTTAATTTTCAAGAGATGTACAACAGTCAATATATACATAAAATATTACTCGCTCTGTTTTAAATTGTTGTCGTTAGGACAACAACTCTAGTTCATTTTCAAATTAAAATTGCTGTCCTCACAACAACAATTTAAAAACGGAAGCAGTACATGATATGGTTGGAGTTTAATTTTTCAAATCAAAGTGCATTAAAACGTTAATGCTAGTTCATACCTTTTGCTTCCTCAACATCCCAAATTTTTATTGTTCCACTTGCTGCACCAGCACCAATTGTAACTTCAGAAGAGTCAAAACTAACCGATTCAACTGGACTTGTGAGGCCTGTTAGGCTCTGCAATGTTCCAAAACAACTGAACTACATAAGTGAGTGTTATTGTGCCAACGGAAAAAAATGCCATTATACATGGAACAACACAATATTCCCATAGAAAATTACCAGAAGGGCATTCGGTTTCCCTACAGCCCAAAGGTTGACCTTCCGATCTTCTCCGCCTGTAATGAGAACCCTTGATGTCCTCCTTCCAAATTTGACACAATTGACATTGGAAGTATGAGCGACAAACTCTTCTGATCAATGTCAAGGAAACAAGACATATTTCCTGGAGGAAAGCAAGATAGACTGTTGCATACTGCCACATAAGATTTCAGCTGTCACTTTCACCAGATGACATTCAAAAGATATAATTGACTGTTTTTACATTACCACGAACCCATCAATGTTATTTCACAGTTGTTTTTTTCCCCAAAGGGTCTGAATGATCATCTGAACATGGCAATACAATTGCCTAAGAGTCCAGAAGAATACTCAAGCCATCATCAGAATCCTACACAAGTATCTAACTTTTAACTCACCGCTATCACATGAAGTTGGGAATATTATAACCCAATAGGACCCAAATAACTTCATTTGCCATTTGTTCCAACATGTCGAACTGACAAACTACATTGTATGGAAATGGAAGTAAAATTTCCTGATGAGACATTTCTCTTACACAGTTCTATTATGCAAAATTTCACCAACTGGCCACAAATAACAGAAGCAATCTCCATTCTCAAGTTAAACCAGGGTACCCAAAATTCGTTGAGCAGGTAGAAAAATATGTTATCCCAGGTGTGAAATTTTGTATTCAACATCCTTCCCGTATGACCCCACTAATTTCACTCTAACTCATCTTTGCACACACACATAAATGCGCATGAAGAATAGGAGAAAGACCAAGGAAATAAAAGGGACGTGACCATATAGCAAAACAGAAGGAACAAAACCAGGAAATACTACGATTCAGATAATCCTAAACAGGTTCCTGGAAGCCATGTTCAGCACTACCACTACGCTCAATTCAATCACAGGTTCACAAGAACAAAACCAACATGATCAGTGAACAGAAGATAAGCCGAGGCGCTACAAAGCATGTTCTTATTGTGGAATTTGAACAAAGCGAGAAAATCCATCCTATCCTAAACCAGAAGACACGGATTCAAACACGCAGGCAAGACCGTGACAGCAATTCGACTGCAAACATTCTCCCGATTCAAAATCCTCCAAACCGGCAATTCAAGGGATACGGAGCTTGTACGCACGCTTGGTGGCCATCCGCTATGGTTCCCAGACATCAAAGCTTGGACTTCCCCTCTGTCCCCCGGTGCCCGATGAGGATTCGGAGTTCCCCTGCTCTTTCTCAGGATCGCCTAATACATGGCGGCGGCGGCGGCGGCTCTGCTGGTGCCACTTGTTGGAGTGAGGAGGAATGTTCACGCAAGGAAACAACCTCTACAATAATTTTCATTCTTTGCGATTCCTCTTAATTTGTGGGCGGCTTCATCCGGATTTTCAGCATAGCAAAATGGAGATTTAGTATTAGAGGTGCATAAATGTATTGTCATCATTTTTTTAACATCATTTTTATTATTCATATTATTTTAAAATATGATACATATTATATATTTTGTTATAATTTTATTTATTAGTACTAAAATTATTTGAAACACGACTTATCCCTCCGTCAAAATAAGTGTCTTTTTTTTTTGCTCTTATAGACTCTTCGTTTTATTAAAAAAATTATACAAATATAAAAACCAACAATTCATGCTTATAGAGTAGTATTTTTAATGATAAAACAAAACACAATAAAATAAATAATATTTTAATTTTTTAATAAGATGAATAGTCAATTATAATTTTTAAAAGTCAAAAAAATGATATTTATTTTAAGATGGATTGAGTATAATTTTACACGTTTGAACTAGTTGTCTGGATAGAACGAGAAGTCAAAATTGTTATTAAAAGTTCATGACCACAAAAATTTAAAAATGGATAAATAATATCAGAAAGAGTGAAATAATAAATATCAATAGGCTTCTTAACTTATGTTCTCAACCAATGCAACTCTCATTTCAACAATTTGTAAATACCATCATTTTGAAAGGGTTTCAATTCTATAGGTCACTAAGACACAGTACGTCATTGCTACATGGAGTACTATCTTCCAATTGACTGTGATTTTGAACAATAATTCTATAAAAGTTAATTAATTTTTATTAATATAATATATATTATAAATTTTTCACGGCGAATTTAAAAATAGAAATTTATAGTAATCAAATTAATTAAATTTATAAATATATTATTAGTCAAAACCATCTTCAATAAATCTTAAAAGTAAATTTTTTTTTGAAATGAAGAGAGTAAGTTCATATATTCAAGTTTCCAACAAAACCCAAAAACACCGTTCATGCTACCTACGAACTGTTAAAGCCTTGTTTAGATACAAAGTATTTTTAAAGTTTTGAAAAAATATTATGATTTTAGAAAATACTATAGTTTTAGTATGCAATGAGGTGTTTTGATGCAACTAATTTTATGGTTTTAAAAACTACAGTATCCTCAAAACTTCAGTTTTTTTTTATTTTGAAAACTCCAACTAAAAGCTCTTTTTTCTAAACAGAGCTAACTCGCGCACACGTGGACTCTCATTTCCCTGGCGCTCTCTCCATTCCTCTGCGCACGAGAATAACCTGATGTGAAGTTAACTTGTGTTAACAATTTTTTTTTATTGAGGGTTACGTACAGAGAGGAGTTAGAAGATCTTTTTTGTTTACTGGAGCCTGGAGGTTGCGTACAGAGAGGAAGTCCCCAGTGAATTAGTTCACATAAAATTATTAGTCAATATACTGTCATCCTACATAATATTCCAACAACTAAGTTAAAAAACTATAACACTATGAAAATACTTTGGAACCCAAACATGTCACAGTGTATCTCAAAACTGCAAAAAAACTTTAGTTTCTAAATATTATAGTATTTATCAACTATGATTTCTCAATACTGTAGTTTTTTAAAACACCACCACCTCTGTTTGTTTGAGCTTTTTAAACTAGCTGAAAAGCTAAAACCTGAAAAAGCTGAAAGAAACAAGGTTCTGAAACGCTAGCTTTTAAAACACTAAAAATCTAGCTTCTGAAAAAATAAATTAAAAATTGAAAAGCTCACTTAGAGATGTTTTTCAAGCTTTTAATATGCAGAGAGGTTAAATATATATTACAAAATTCAACAATAACTGCTCTATCAACCAACTTTTTAACTTGGCACTGGTCAACATTTTTAAAAGCTTAAAAACTCTAGCTCTCAAACAAAGAGGCCCTAAGTCTCAACCAAAACATTGGGTATCCAATACTAATAGTTGATGTTGGTTAATATAAATTTTTACTAGCAAAAATTAATAATAAAAACAAATAGAGTGTTATCGGAACAAAATAGAATAAATAATATCTAGATTAAAGGAAAAAACGAGATAAGAAGCTGCGGCCTGGCTTCCAAACGCAACGATTCGGAAGCGGCGTGTGCCGAGTGCCGAACACGATTCTTCGGAACGCCGAAAATCGGTCCTCGCTTCTGCAGAACGCCGGCTGCCCCTTCCTCACCTCCGCCTCACTCCTCCGCGCGCACCCCCGCCTCCCTCCGCCGGCGCTCCGTCCGGGCTCGCCGTCCTTGCGCCTAGCATCCTCGTCGTCGTCGTTCCCCTCCGCCTCCGCGCTGCTCCAGCCCTCGACCCTGCCGGCCTTCTCCTCTGCGACTTCCGGCCATCGATCCCCGCCGGCCTCCTGATCCCCGGCAGCATCACAGGGGCGCAGCAAACACGGCGGCCAGTACGGTGCTCAAGCAGGCGACTACTGCTTCTACAGGTGCGAGCTGATCTCTCCTCCCCAATCCTCGAGTCCTCCCTTTTTGTAGTTGTTGAGATTTAGGCTGGATATAGAGGGGATAGGTCAATTCCATGCGCATGGGCGGAAGAAAGTTCCACCCGTGGGTGGGGACGGGGGCGGTGACGGGGATGGGATGCCCAGCAGTCAGTCTGGACTGGAGACCTTGGAGCCGGAGCTCTCCGAGGAGAGGCGTTAGGTTGGGCGGTTGCCCTGCCGCGTGCCCTATTGTCTGGTTCGCATCTTATTTTCGAGAAATGGGGTTCGTTTAATTCATTCCCTAAGATTTTCTGCTACGTTCTGCGGTTCGAATCATGGGTGCAAGTGCCCCTGTAAGTGGGTTCACGTGCAGTGTGCTCTTGGTATCTTTCTTGTGTCATTGAAATCCTGGAATATCATTACTACATCTACTAACAAATCTTCTTAAATTCTACAAACAGATGATGTGGCAGTAAGAGATTGGTCCATAGTACCGTTGGGTTTTCTTGATTCAAGGGGAATTCACGGGGAACATGCTATAATTTATTGCCACACCAGCTTGTTGTAAAATTTGTTTGTAGATGTAGCGTTACTCATGTAAACCATGGGTGCTGAAATTAGCACTACCTATTGAGGGTGAATGTCATAATTAGCTGAAATGTGAGGACAAACTACATCTTTTGCTTCTTCACGTGAGCTACCTAAGCCAGGATACCGTGACCTTTTGTCCAGTGCTGTAGTGCTCTAAATGACTGGTCTTTTCATGGAATTTTATGAGTCCGAGATTTTTTTTTCTCTCTATGGTTCATGCTAGCTGTGTTGTTGGCATTATGGCATTTCACCTTTATGGCGTGGCCTGGTGAGGTGTTATTGTAGCATTATTCTTTCTATTTGTGGATACAAAAAAAAGCTCTTGTAGAGATCACCCTATGCAGTCGCTGTAAATTACATCCTTTTGATGCTGTTAGTGGCAATTTACATTATTTGAACTCAGGTGTAGTCTCCACTTGTTATTTGTGTTTTTAAGCTAATTACATTTGTATAAATCAAGCTGTAGCTTTCCAATTGTTGAACAGCCTTTCCACCTGGTGCACCTAGAATCGTATATTCACATATGATCTTTAGATCTTTATATGAAAGGATAATCAGCTATTTCTCATGTCGTAAATATGAAAAAAAGGGCGCTAAACAATGCTCGCCTAGGCGCGATTAAGTGTGGAGCGGCACCCTTCCGCCTCGTTTCAGGAGGGGGGGGGGGGGGATGCTCTATGCGGCCGCCGCTGAGTGAGTCGAGAGCAGATGGCTGATGCTGAGGGAGGCAGACAGTGGATGGGCAGCGAATGTGTAGATCTGGCGTGGTGGCGGCGACTGCAGGAGAGAGAGGCGGAGGCTGAGGGAGAGGAGGCTCCGGTGCTTGCTGGAGAGAGGGTGGCGGCACAGATGGGGAGCAGAAATAGAGCATCGGTGGAGCCGTGGAGGAAGAGAAGAATGGAGGAATGAATGGGCTGCCGTGAGTGGGCTGAGTGTGCCTCTAAACTGAAGCACATATTATGCTTTCCTCCCTTTTCCTTTTTCTTTTTCATTTTATTAGTGGCTGGATGGTACATCAATATCTGTTTGTGACAGATTTAATGCAATTAGTACAGTGCCTAGGAATGCTTAGGCAGTGCCTAGGCGTGCCTAAGCTCTAAGCAGAGGGCCACTGCTCGCCTAGCGCTTGCAACACTTAATTTTTCCTAATACATTTAATCTATTTTGACAAAAATATTGATGAAGCAAACCTTTAGATTTTTTATACTCGTCCATACATTGTTTTCACTCTCTTTTGGCCCAATAAAACGATGCTATTATGGGACCAAATTACAGGGCGATGACGGCAACAACAACAAAACCTTTTAGTCCTTGCAAGTTGGGGTATGCTAGAGATGAAACCCTCAAGACTGATCACGAAAAGGCAACCAAAAGAAAAGAAAGAAGAAAAGAAGAAAGAGAGGGGAGTAAGAGAACCACACAGTCATGCTCTACTTCACTAAGGAAGATACGTTTCACTTTCCTATCGTTAGACCGAACAAAAGGATTAGAAAGCGAAAAATAAAATAAATTAAGGCTTGGCACGTGAATAGCTAATCTCCACGGTTTACCCCCTCTTTTCCCCTCATATGTTTCACCCTTTTTCTCTCGCTTTTTATTTCTTTCCATCTTTCTTTTTATTAGTTATGCTTGTACTTTGGCTTTTGCGGGTTTTATCTGCAGCCTGCCCCTACTTGCTTTGGGACTATAAGGCTTTTTTGTTGTTGTTTTTTTAGGGAAAGGTTTTTTTTTTTTGTTGTTGTTGGTGTTGAACATTTAAAATGAGGTTCTGACTTTGAAGGTTTACATGAAGCCATAAATCAAAATCATAGATTTATGTATGTCTCATCAGTAGGAAAGGAGTGCCCTAGGTTCCAGTGCATGCTACATCCTTTCATTTTTCGCATTGCCTTCATTTACCTATTCAGTTCATTTGTGATGATGAATCATTCCTTTTGTAGGCAAAGGTGGACTATAAAGTTGATTTTGATGGATTATAATAACTCTAGAAGTCATCATTCCAAGAAGAGGACCCATTCGAATTCTGATGATGGAAAGAGGAAACGATTAAATTTCAGGCATGATGGAACATCTATGTCCTCTGAGCCAGTTGAAACCATTTACAGGATATTATGCCCAGTAAAAAGGATAGGCAGTGTCATAGGGAGAGGCGGTGATGTTGTTAAGGCTCTTAGAGAGGAAACTAAAGCTAAGATAAGGGTTGCTGATTCCATTCCTGGTGCTGACGAGAGAATAATTATAGTCTTCAACCACCAAAATCAATCTGAACGAGCTGAACAAGCATCTGAAAACATTTCTAACTTAGAGCATATGAAACCCCATTGTTCTGCCCAAGATGCTTTGATGAAGATACATGATAAAATTGTGGAAGCTGAGGTTCTCCACCAAAATTCTGAAACTGGTGATGATGTGATTGCTCGAATTTTGGTTCCAGGCAATCAAGTTGGCTGCCTGCTTGGAAAAGGTGGCTCTATCATACAACAATTACGAAGTGATACTGGTGCTGGGATCCGTGTCTTGCCATCTGAAAACCTTCCCCAGTGTGCACTTAGAAGTGATGAGCTAGTGCAGGTAAGTTTGTTCAGTAGTAAAATATTGATCCTTACTTATTCAGCTGGGTGATTTTGTGACTTAGGATAACGTTTCTTAAGTTGGATTACTATTCAACCTAGTCACGCTTTGCTTTTATGGAAACAAATATTTCATTATGGGTGTATATCAATGGTGACCTACTTGGCAAGTTCTCATTATGTTAATGATTTGATATGCGTGTCAAGTAAATGAACAAAATAGTGAAAATTCAGGTCTGTCCTGTTCTTGTCTCTTGGATTTGTTTTGACTTTACCATGCATAGTTTTACTCTTGGACATGATTAGCTATTTTTACGTTGTTTCAGATATCTGGGGCACCTTATGTCGTAAGGAAAGCTCTATATGAAATATCTACTCGTCTTCATCAACACTCTCGTAAAGAATATCCACCTCTTGAAGAAATTATACATGCAAGCATACAAAGGAAACATGAATCTCCACCATCATTATCAGATGGAAATCCAGTGATGCCATACCTGCATGCTGATCATCCACCACCAGTACCCTTGCTTGATCCATATAGAAATGCACCATTGAGATATCCTGCCACTGAAGCCGAAGAGTTTTCTATCAGAATTTTATGTGCTTCTGAGCTCATTGGTTCAGTTATTGGAAAAAGTGGGGCCAATGTTCGGCAGGTAGAGCAGCAGACTGGTGCTCGCATTCTGGTTCAAGAAGTTGACAAAGATGTTTCTGGAGAAAGGCTTATTGTTGTAGCATCTAAAGAGGTAACAGTGCAGTAGTGACCCCTTTTCATACCAATTTGCAGCTTGGATAGTAACAATGTTGTCTCCTTTTCATTATCTAGATACCAGCTGATCCAGTCTCCCCTACAATTGAGGCACTTATTTTGCTTCATGACAAAGTAAGTTTACCGTCTGAAAAACAAAATTTGAGTACAAGGCTTCTTGTACCATCAAGCAAAGTTGGCTGTATTATTGGGGAAGGTGGAAAGGTGATTACTGAAATGAGAAGACGAACTGGGGCTGAAATTCGAGTTTATTCGAGAGCAGATAAACCAAAGTACTTGTCTTCTGATGACGAGCTTGTGCAGGTGATTTGATATTTGAATCTATATGAAGATATGCAAATTGTTTCTATATCTGGATTCTCTGTTTTTTTTCTTTATAACTTTTGTATGCATTTGCATTTGTTCCAAGCTTTCAGGTTGGTGGGCCTCCAGCTATTGCAAGAGGAGCCCTCATAGAGATTGCTTCGAGACTTAGAACTAGGACTTTGAGAGATGCAAGTTCTGCCAATAATCTGCCACGTATTGCCCCTTTTGATGGTCCTTCTGCTGATATCTTACCCAATAGGGAATTCACAATACATGATAGGTCTGCCAATCATGCACCATATGGAAGGCACCCCATTGATCCACCATACAAAAGGCTTGTTGTAGATCCACCATATGGAAGGTCTACCAACAATCCACCATATGGAAGACCTGCCATTGATCCACCATATGGTAGACCTGCCAATGATGGACCATATGGAAGATCTGCCAGTGATGCACCATATGGAAGACCTTCGAGTAATATACCGTATGGCAGATCGATCGAAAGTGCACCTCGTGATCCTTCCCATGCATACCCTGTAGATTTCTTTTCTAAAAGAGAATACCCTATTGGAGGCCCTCCATTCGTTAGTAATGCCCCATCGTCTGATTATCAGAGATATGCAGCATCTGCTCGCCTGCCTACCAGAGATCCCTCATCTTCTAGTCTCACTTCGGATTATATGTCCGGTCATTCTTATCGTGACCATGTGCTTACTGATTGCTACTCTAGTAAGGGTACACAGCAATTAGGCGTCACAAGAGATGGAAATTCAAATACTTATGACTATACTGAGGTACATCTTTGACACATTAGTTTCACTCTTTCAAATGGCCATCACCTAAAATGTTTCATGGGGAGCTGGAGACACACAGGACTGTTCACTCTGCCTGTTTTGTTCTGTAATTGAGTGGTGTTTTTGAATCTGAATAAAAGTTACACCCTGTGTTCACTTTTATTTGTCATTCTAGCATTCAAAATTTGTTCCCAAATATTTGTCATTCCCACTTCCCAATACCTTTTCTTAATTCTCACGTTCGGAGCTAGAATGACAGTTAAAAGTGATCGGAGGGAGTATTGTCTTGTGAAGGGGAGCCCTAGTGCAGTGGTTCAAGTCCTCTTGCAAAAATGTAGGAAAAGGCTCTGTGTACAATAGACCCAAAGTGGTCGGACCTTCCCTGGACCCTATCGCAAGTGGGAGCTAGGTGTACAGGGCTGTCCTTGTGGTTCACATTCATCCCTCCAATTTTCACTTCTGCAGCTATGTCCACTTCAATACGGACAATATGTGCAACATTATTCATTTTATTGACTTGCTTATCATCTGTGCAACATTATTCATTTTATTGACTTGCTTATCATCTACTTGGATGCGGAGGTGTTACCTGCTGTGACCAATTTTTAATTCTGTTTATGGATGTCAGAAAGTACTGCATATTTCAATTTCGTTCTTGCCAGGTTGCTGAATATATGCATGGACGTGAAGATCATCGAGGACTCACAAGTGCTACTGCAACAGGGTATGACTTGATGCATGTTTCCTTCCAAAACATAAATCTAATTTTACGTGGACAAATTTCGTTGAAAGATGAATCCTTTGGCAGCAGGTTCTCAAGCACTATTGAACTGAGGATTCCAAATAGTTATTTGGAATCTATTATTGGAGTTGGTGGCGTAAATTTAGTGGAGATACGTCAGGTATAGAAGCCACGCTTTTTGTTATGGTGAACTGCAATTTGGAGTGCATCCTCTTTTATGTTCCAACAGTTTTTCTCATGAATAATGCTCCTACTTGATCCCAGATTTCTGGTGCAAGGCTAAGGATACTTGATACTCATGCCGGTTCTTCTGAATCAATTGTGGAGATCCAGGGCACGCTGGACCAAGTGAAAACCGCACAGAGCCTTCTGCAAGGCTTTATTAGCGCTAACACCCGAAGCGATGACAGCCGGAGCACGCAGCAATTCCAGTCTTCCCGCATGCCACATTACCCAAGCTGGAGCTAGATTCTGACCTCGTGGCAGATGAAAACAGATCAACCAGGGTTGCTGTGTGGGTGGAGTTATCTTTGACTGCAGATTAGTTGTCGCCTGTTGTTCTTCAGCGGTAGATAGCTGTCGATTTAACTTTGCTCTAACTTGGATGATGTTTCACTGCGACTCGATATCATCTCTGTCCTGGATAAAGTACTTAGGGACGAGCTTCTGTACTCAAGCTGTATATGAGTTCTGAATGTTTGGATCTCTTATAACGGCTGTTATTTGAGATCAGAGGCCAAATGAATCTGCATACCTTTTTTCTCCAAGAGTTGCTTCGCTCGCCGTTCGACGAAAGGATATTTAGTTTTTTATTAACCTGCAGAGTAAAAAAGATCTTCAGAACTTTTTCTATTCATGTCAGATCGATGATAAGCCTATCGAGAAAACCGTGAAGGACAATGTTGATGTAAGGTGTCCCTTTGAATATCGCGATGTACACCGGAGGATTTCTACGTTTTGCTGTACTGAAAATGTCCAAGAGTAAGATAATAGCATTCAAAAATAGAGAGGGCATTCAGCCATGTAGATCAAATATCACATAAAATGCGCGCAGTCCTGTAACAAGCGTTAAGCGTGGTTGAGTTTCCACTTTTTCTCGGTGCACACCGCACAAACGGTGAGGCTTCTTACTTGGCCCACTGACAGAAATTACCGCACCCTACGCACTGCGAAAATGAGGGACGCAAACTGCATCTGTATAGCTTCTCCAGTGAGAGAGATCATCATACTCCAACAGGGGAGGACAGGACCAAACAAGAAAGAAGTCGACACGGACAGCATAGCGTTACCCAATAGCCAGATGAAAGCAGCAAAAGGAACAAATACCTTGTCTATAATTTTAATACTAAACAATTTTGCGGTAGCATTTTTCTTCACAAGCAGTAATCAACAGAAGAAACAGATATTTTGTTGCAAGAACATTATCACTTTCCATTATTGCAGATCCTCGGTTCAAAAGCGTCACTTTTTTATGGGGAAGTCACAAAATACCTGAAGCCTATTAATACAAAGTTCAAATACAATCAGACAGAATGGAGTCGTGCATGCTCATTCAGCTCGATAAGATCAACTCTAAAGATACACAACAAACGCAACTAATGGTGCCTATCTACTACTAGTTCTGCGTATCATTGAATTAAGAAGAAGCTTAAGCTTAGAAAAAGGGAATGAATCCCTAACATAGAGTTACAAAGCACCTACAGATGCCACAAGTTACAAGAGTTTACATTCGCGCCTTTTACTAATTTACGGAGGACGACCTAAGCCCACCTAGCAACACACACCAGCCATCATCCTGCACCAGTTGGAGCTTCCAGAAAGAAGAGGCTGCGCGCTCCTGCAATCTCCCGAAGCCTCCACTCATCACTAGTAGCAGTAAGGGCTCTTGTTATATCAGGAGGTGTTCCTTCAAAAACACACGAATTATGGTGGTTCCACAATATCCAAGCTCCAAGCACAACCAGAGAATTGAGGCCCTCTTTTTTATGATCCTGGACTCTGAAATTTGTCCCACCAATCAATAATCCTTGCATCATCTGTTTGGGGAGCAAGCTCCTGCAGTCCAGCTTGGCAAAGGATGTGGTACCAGAATTGTCTTGAGAAAGGACAGACAACCAGGAGATGATTAATGGTTTCTTGATCCTGGTCACAAAAAGGGTACCGCTCTGGGTGAGATAGGCCGCGTCTTGCAAGACGATCAGGCGTGCAACATCTGTCCTGTGCCACTAACCATAGGAAGAATCTCTGCATTTTCCAGGGGCCCAGGTCTTCTAAATATGTTCCCATGGTCCAAAATTGACAGAACCTTGATTCATATGCCGACTTTGCTGAATACAACCCGGTGGATGAAAGGCGCCATCTATGAATATCCTCTCTTCCAGGCTGTAAAGTGAAGTGCACTAGAAGATTCCAAAGGTCTAAAAATTCAGCAAGTTCTCCAACAGAAGAAGCTCCTTGTATATCTGAAATCCAAATCAGATCAGTAAGTGCCTCCGCCACCGTCCTTTTTTTTAGCAATTCTCTTCGCTCCCACGGCATGAAGCTGAGGCGCAATGTCAATGATTCGTTGTCCATGTAACCTTCTATCTTTTCAGAAAAGAGTCTTGGTGCCATCTCCCACATCTGTGGCTACAGCCGTAGAGAAGAAGGCATGCGCCTGCCTCTGAACTTGTATCTGGAAAAGGTTCCAAGGTCGATGTGCTTCAATTTTTTTTAGCCACAGCCATCTAATTCTGAGCGCCCATCCTAAGGTTTTCAAGTCCGAAATGCCAAGGCCACAGAGCTCTTTGGGCCTCACCACCTTTCCCCAGGCTACCAAGCAATGGCCCCCTTTTACATCCTTCCGACCTCTCCAAAGGAACCTGCGTCTGATTTTGTCAATTGCCTTTAAAGCCCATAGAGGCAGATCCTGTGATATACTCAAATAAATGAGTCGAGCAGTCATCGCAAATTGGACTAAAACCACTCTACCTGCTCTGCTCATAAGATCCGCCTTCCATCCCGGAAGAAGGTCAGCAAAACGATCAATGATATGCTGAACTTGGCTCTTGGTGATCTTTTCAAGAACAAAGGCAAACCAAGATATTGGCAAGGGAACTCTGAAACTTCACAAGGGAGGTGCTGCCTAACAACCTACACTTCTTCTTCTTGACACTGGATAGGGAGGACATTGCTTTTGTTTACATTTGTTTTGAGGCCTGAAGCATCCCCAAAAAGGTCAAGAATCTCTCTGGTAGCGCCAATTTCTGTAACCTCCGGTCTCAAGAAGAGCACCACATCATCTCCGTATAGGGATATACGGTGTTGGAGATTTCTGGAAGAAGAAAGTGGCTGAAGAAGGCCTCCATTTTCTGCCAATGTTATCATATAGCCGAGCACATCCATTACCAAAATGAAGAGCATTGGGGAAAGTGGATCCCCTTGACGTCAGCTAAAGTTCACAGCACGTTCGCTCCAGCACTGAAGCCAAGTAATGGCACTGGCAGGCCTTGCTGAGTGCAACTGCATAGAAATGTATCCGTGTATACGACATCCAATACATTATTATACGCACAAATTATACAAACTACCGTCCAACGAACCTGATATTACACCACCAATCTCATATGCAGTACATTAGGGAATACAATCGAAATTCCGACACAATGGGAAATAAGGAAACAAATAGTCGCAGCCACTGCACGCTGTGATGCCTCATTGAGGTCCGTAGTAGTTGCTCTGGTGAGGAGGGTAAGACCCCGGAGCGTTGTACGGTGCTTGAGGATATGGCCCTGGTTGCTGCGGCTGTTGCTGATGCGCATTGTAGTATGGCGCGCGCCATCCAGGATATGACGGTTGTCCGTAGTCATGGTTGGGAGGTGGCTGGTGTGGCTGCTGGTACTGTCCATGGTGTGGTGCGCCATATGGAGGCTGCTGCGGTGGGGCGCCATAGGATGGGGGGTATGGCGGCGAGTATGCAGGTCTTGGCTCCGGTTGAGAGTATCCATGCCTTGAGTCTCCCCCAGGTGGAGCACTATAGGGAGGCTGAACATGAGGAGGAGGTGATGGACTGCTCTGATCAGGTGGTACAGAAGTGTTCCTCTGCAGGGAGGTGTGGCTGGAGGATGAGAAGTTGAAACCAGCTAGCTTCCTCTGCACGTCTTCGATCATTTCACGACATTGAATGTTTCGGGTCATTACGAAGTCACTGCACTGCTGTTTTATTTTTCCTATAGCTTCCTGTACAAAGGAATTATTCAAGACTCAGAAGCCCTTCTGATAGGAGACATCGTAACTCATGCCTTCAATCAAACTGGAACAAAATGTAAATGGAGATGCAAACACACCTGTAAGGTCACATAAAAGTTTAGGCCCTCATTGATATTCTTCTTAATCTCCCGGTATTTAGCAACAGCTGCAGCAATTTGCTTGTAACATCTCTCGCGAGCAGCTGAAAAAAGTTCACAAATCGGATCAACATGTAGAGTTTGGAAAGGTCCAATTTCAAAAGCCTACACAAAAGAATGAAGATAGGCATGCTACTAGAGGATATAAAAGATCTTGGCCATGTATCATTGATGACTGAAGTTACGAATGAAGCAAGTTTTCAGCACATACTACAAAGCAGCAGTAACAAGAGTAATGATATATCTCATGATAAAACTGAGAAATGTGTTTATTAAAAAGCAGTGCTAATTCAATTAACTCCAGAAAATGATGCACATAAAGGAAAGGTACACACATAAGCAGCACGTAGCCTGCTATATTAATATACAATTGGTGAAAAGAAGTACATGATCATATAGATGAGCAGAAAAGTCTGTGAATCAATAATTGCCCAACCTCATCAACGCAAGTAATAAGCGAAAGTATAGGAAATCATTGATTGTTGGACTCAAGAATGGGCACAAAGCCCACCCACCACCTAACTAAGTTCACAATATCTGGTGGCATTTGGGAACCTGGAAATGGAGTGTGGGTTAGGGATTAGGAAATAGATAGATGGTTGAGATTTAATAAGATGGATGAGTGGTCCAGATCTATTCTTTTCATGTCTCAATCCCAATCCCAGCTCCATTTCCCATTCCCCAAACGCCACCTAACATCTGTAGGATAAACACTGCAAAAAGGTTGGTGAAAGGCAGCAATGCATGATATGCATGCAAAAGCATAATAAGTAAAAGATTAACTTTAAAACGTTGCCTGCATGAGGTAAATTAGGAAAATAGTCCAAAGCAGCCTGCATAACTTTTGTACACATGGTATACAAAGCAAGCTACAAAAGTCATTGTGTGTTCATAAACGAATAATTGTAAAGAATAAATTTATTCAAAAACCTTACCCTTATAGTCCTCGAGATTGAAGACTGCCGCGAATTGCTCATTTTGTGCCTGTACAAGGATCCAAAATGTAAATGCGGAGGCACAAGCAGACAGAACATGGTAAAACAAAGCACATTGAGCTTTTTTGTAAATACTTCTCAATTATCATTTTTTTTTCAAGTATCAACTGAAGTTAACTCATCCAATTGTAAAATGACAATATAACCTTTCAACCAGTAACAATTTTTTTTCTTTTTGAGAAACATTCAATCAGGAAAACCCAAAAGCAGAATGCATCAATATTTCTTAGGAATGTTCGCTTACCTGTATTTGTAGCAACAATTGTTCCTGTGCTACAATGTTATCAGCAATTTCAGCACAGATAGGATCGTACTTTGAAATTTCCTTCTTAAAAAGATCATCATGGGATCCAACACCAGCCATTAACTTAGGCAAAATATCATCCTGGTGCAAATGAATCTTATCAGTGCACAAAATAGTACATGATAACATTACTAGTTGTTTCCACAATTTCAGTAATGAAAGCTAAAGGTTGAATTTCTGCTATAACAAGAACCAACAAATTTGAAAATCTAAGCATCAGCATCTCCACAAAATCTTCAAGTGAATTTTGAAGGGGCAATGCAAAGTGGATGAAGTATTCTATGGGCACAACCACCAAGAAAGTTGCAAGAAGCAATGGCTTTACCTTTCTCTTCATTTCTTTGAGAATGTCTTCAAGACCAGCCCTTTGCGCTCCTAGAGATTCCAGTTGCCTCTGTGTCAGCATAATCAATTAGTTTTGCCAAGTTTCAAAACTGATCCTACTGCATGAGTTAAGAACAAATGTACATTACCAAGCTTTGTTTTAGGGCTCCAACAATAGCATCTTCATTCCCATCCAAGGACATGATGGGCCTTGAAATGCTCGGAAGTGCACTCTCTATCTGCAATATATAACATAAATGTGTAAGTATTTAGAGACGAAGAATTAAATAGTGATAACAGAAAAGAGGGTGGTAATTCAATGTGAAGCTAATAAAGACAAGTGATCCTCTCAAATCTTGATACAACTTTGAGTCATTGTGAGGTTAAATTCTCACCGGTCTTTTATCAAGAATAGCCATCAGAGGATAGTTCTCCTTTACGCCTCGTTCAATCAGGGAATCACTATCAGAAGCTTTCTTAAGATTAGAAGCAAATAGATTCAACCGATCCTGAATATTTTTAGTCAGGGTGCTTGATTGAGGTCTAGTCCAACGACTCCCGAATTGCGTCCGAAATTGAGTATCTTCATTCGCCTCCTTCTGCAGAAGCTCCTCTGTCTGCACAAGTAGTTCTTGGTTGACTCTCTTCAAATCCTGAAGCTGCTGCAACTCAGCCTCCAATCCAGCAGGACCACCACTTATCTGCACAGCCTCTACATCTTCCTTCAGATCAGCAGGTAATGTGATATTACCCTCCAACGAAAGAATAGAATCCGGTAAGTCCATTTCCTTCAACCTAACTCTAGTGATCTCACTAGCTTGCTGCAATTTTTCCGCCTGGGTCCGGATAATATCGTCTACCATTTCTGTGTACTTAGAAAGTGCTTTCATGCTGCCATCAGGCACAAGTGATGAGAAAAGCCTTTCCTTGCTAGCATCTAAAGCTTCAGCAAGAGAAGTAGGTTTTACAAGGGGTGCGGCAGGGAGGGACCCCAAGGAACCAGCAGCTGGAACCCGCATAAGGTAAACACGATCATTCTCCTTCATAGCTCTCTCCAAATTGGTTTTCATGTTATTCTCTAGCTTGTTGACAGAATCCAGAAGCTGGGAAGCAACTCCCCTGACAGCCTTCTTGGCATCTGCCAAGGCCCCCATTCCAATCTTCAGTCGTGCAATTTCCTCGGCTATTTCCTCTTTCTCATGAAGATCCAATGAATACCTATAGCAAGCATCAGCATAGAATTGAGCTGCTTTCAGTTGGACATGGGCCACCCACGACTTGTCGAAGTGCTGACTAAGGGGAGGTGCACTGAGAGCTGCATAAGCTTCTTCGTAGTATACGCCCACCTGAAAACATGTGTGAACATGCAGTAGCCAAGAATTAGCAGGTACCCATCGACACCAGAGTTCCAAAGATGCAAGGAAATGTGATATCATAAATCAGACTCTGCTGAATTAATACTAATAGTAATAAAAATAAACCATGCAAGTCGTATCTAACTAAATCGAATCAATGGCAGATGGTAGTCTCCCAGTCATCAGGATACACAAATGACATCAAGAAAATTGATCAGAATAAAATCTGTATTAGATTCAATGAATGGCAATTATAATCTTTTGACGTCTGCTAAGTAAAAAAAATACCCGAAATATACACAATACAACAATCCATGGGATGGTTCCAGAAAAAGGTTCAGCACGATTTTGCGATAAATGTGCTCTCCAATGGCTTAGGGTTCAGCATATCTCCACTGGGCTAAACCGTCCGTTGATTTGATAAGTTTCTGAACAATACGACATTATAAATTCACCCATGGCTGATAAACATAGTGATTATGTTAAAGAACGTCAGGATCATTCAGAGATCTGGTCCATATTAATTCAAGAAAGATGGTCAGCAACAATAGAGAACTACAGGTAGTGACCACGCACCTGGCGCGCCACCTTGGAGCACAGCGCAGGCGGCTTCCCTCCAGCCACGACCCTCTCGAAGAAGCACTCCTGAGCCTGCGCGAGCATGAGCTTCTCCAGCATGCCAGCGCACTCGGGGGTGACATCGACGGTAGTGGCCCCCGCGGCGACGGCCTTGGCCGCGACCCCGCTCTCCCTGAGCCACGCAAAGGCCCCCGCCGCGGACTGGAACGCGCCGCACGCTGTCTTGATCCCGACCTCGGTGGCGCGGTCGGCGGTGAGCGCGATCTGGGAGTACACGGCGCCGAGGTTGAAGAGCACGGCGACCTTCTCCAGGTGGATCGAAGCGAGGGCGCACTTCTGCTTGACCTTGAAGGAGTCGTGCCAGGTGAAGGTGAGGGAGTGGACGTGGGCGCGGTCGGGGGAGATGGGGAACCGGGGCTCGACGAGCGCGAGAGCGCGGGCGTAGGCGAGGAGCGCGTCGCGGCGCTGCTCGAGGGAGGACGGGTCCGGGAGCGAGGGCTGTTCGATCGAGGCGCGCAGGTCGCGCACGAAGCAGAGGTCGTCGTCGGCCGCGGCGGCCTCGCGCTCCGAGTAGACGGAGGCGATGTACTGGCGCAGCGGGCGGTACAGGTCGGTCGAGGTCGTCTTCTTCTCGTGAATCGCGAGCATCACGTTGGACGCCGCCGCCGACGCCATGGGGACGCCGGGGGCGAGGGACGCGGAACGGAGATGGGGTTTGCTTCGAGGTGAAGGGACAATTTGGGGGAGATGGGAGTCGTCGCCGCGCTGGAGGGTAGTGTTCTGTTCTCACAAGGAGAGAGAGGAGGTTGCTTCCCTCGCGCCGCGTCGAGGCCGCTTGGTGCCGTACGATTCGTGCGGGCGTGGCGAGGCTGGGTCCGCGGTTGCGGACGGCGTCAGTAGTCGAACAGGCTTCGTTTGACACCTGGGGCGGTCGACGCGTACGGCCGACGAAAATAGGCTCTGTTGGTTTGTGCTTCTTGTGAAGTTTTTTAGCTGCGGCTGTTTTTTATAGCCCGTTTGATTCAATTACAATCTATTTTTGAGGCGGAGCTAGAGCAAATACGTGTAGAGTAGTGTAGTCGTTTTGTAGGTGTATATAAAATTTTCATAAAGGTGCTAATATGATGAAAATTTGATTAAAATCACTAATTTTTTGTGGGCGCGGCCTTCTGGTATGAATATGGCTCCCTTCCTGAATACATTCAATAATTGCTATAATTGCTGCGGCTGCAAAGAACAGTTGTTCTACGCAGCACAACAGTTAGAAACACGAACGAACAGACTCATAAGCTACAAACGTTGTGCGTACGAGGGTGAAATGTTTTTCCTCCTCTCAAAAAGATTTGATTCTTAGATACAAATCTCATCTGCTGCTGCTGGAGTAACCAGCATGCACAAATCAAGACTGGATATAAAAACAGGAAATTGTTATTGCATCGATAAGCTTGCAAAATTGCTACATTTCGTAGCACAACGCTACAAATTGTACTGTTGCAAAATTTTGTTCATAATTTTCATACAACAGTGAAGTAGCTATAAAAAAGAGAGAATCCAATTTTTCATGATAGCAAGTATAACACACTGCCAACATCTTTAATGGGTCATCTCAAGAATAACTAATGCTTGGCCTTCTTGGGACGTGGTTTCCTTTTTGTTTTTGTGGGCGCCTTGTTTACTGGTTGTCGCTTGTTCCGTCTCTTCAGTTTCGCCTTCTTTTGTTTCCTGAACTCACTATCCGGGTCTACAAAGTCTTCATCGCTGTCATCTTCAACAGGAACGGACCCATCCTCAGCCGCTCGCTGATCATTATCTTCATCCTCCTCTTCCTCGTCTGAGCTTAGGACCAAATCCTCAATGAGATCCTCCTCATCATCACGCTCACGGACCCGCTTCTTGTTCTTCTCCTTCACAGTTCTGCATCGCAGGTGAGAGTATAAATGTGCTTTCCACAAGAAGGAACCAGAAAAAGAAAAAAAAAAGGCACGTACTTGGGTCTCTTCTTTTCAACCAAGAGGTTCTTACTGAAAGCAATGGTGCCATCGTCATCATCCAGCTCATCTTGTTGCTTCTGCGCTTCTGATAACCTCCGTGAGAAGGTTGAGGATTCTGCGCCCACAATGACACTGGACAGGAAGAGGAAATTAGTGAGGACAATGCCATTGATTAACATGTATTCACAAAATAAACCCAATGCAATGTTCTTGTGAATTGCACAGTATTAAATTGTGCTACATGATACGATATATGACTGGAAAGTTTGTTATATAAGGATAAAAACGATGAAACCAACCTAGTCTCGTCCAGAGCATCCATCCTATCCTGAGCTCTCTGGTGTAGAGTAGCAACATATTTTGAGAGAGGACTGGACTGTTCTTCCTTCTCAGTCTGTTGGCAATTCAATGTTATAAATTGATACCATGACATAAGAGTGAATGGTAAAAAGAAATAGTGTACAAAAGAGAAAAACAAAAAAACAAACAGTATGAGGTTCCATGCCTGTAAAAATGACTCTACAGCAGGATCATTAGGCGAAAATGCAATTCCCACATGCTTTGACTTGATGAATTCAACACTGGCCTCAATCTGAAATCAGAGATGTGATAAATGGTACCAAACACGCAATAACCTAAATAAAAAATATGGCTTCCTTTACATGTGCTTAGCGAACCTGATGGATAAGATCCTTCATCTCTCTCCGGAATCTGTCAGCTTTAATGGTTTTGCAAAAGTTTCGAAGCCGAACAAGTGGAATAAAAGACATCTCAAAAAAGGCGATGGAGTAGCTCCAGTGGGCCAAATGTTTTGCCAGCTCATCAACCACAGAATAGATGCATGCTTCCTGAAAGGCACGTGTCTTCACCGTTTTCTTGTCCACCTGCCAGGCAAAATGAATGTTAAGCTTCTTCATAAGGTCTATTCTGTATAAATTGTTATAGTACAGTAGGTTATACCTGTTTAAAACTGAACAAATTTACTGCTTTGCCTACACCTCCATCTGGACGTCCTCTAAGCTCTTTCATTTCAAGCATATCAAGCAGCAGGGATGACACCGGAATAAAGGTACCCGTGGCTTCGGCAATGCAATTAAGCATCTTTGCACACCTAAGGCGTACAGGGAAGTAACGTGCACTAGGCACAAGACATGCCACACCATGTATTATCTGGGTCAAGGGATAAGCCAGAGGTCGGAATTCCTCCTCAGAACTACAACCACACACAACACCTGTCCATAGCTCAATACAGAATATGTATTGCCAATCGTAAACTCTTTGATAAGATTTCTGCATAAATTCAAGGTTAACTCATTATAAGTCAGCATACCACTGCTCAAGTAGTTAAGTGTGTGAATAAACCAACAGAATCCAATTAACTTGGAAAGAAGCTCTTAGTATTTGCAAGAACTGAGTTGTTCTCAAAATATAAGAGGCAAGAATATCATCAATACAGAATAGAAATACTAAAAGTGATGAATCAACCATGTCAGAATAGAGTATACAATATCAGGAAAGTGCTAGAGGTCTTAGGAATAGTTATATGAATAGTACCTCCATTTGTTTTTTTGCTGACTTACTGATTTCTTTCTGCTTTTTGTCTTTTGCTGACTTTCAAACATAAAACACAGAATCAGAGTTCTCTGTCAGCTCATAGGTAAATCAATGAAGTTCAAAGGCATGGCAGCGGTTTCAACAGCGTATACCTTTGGTCCTCGTTGAGTAAGGGCTCCTCTTAGGATAACTGCCAGTTGACGGATGAAGACAAAAGCCTGTTGATACGCACTTTGTGGATCCAGGCTATACAATTCTCTGACACAATTTCCAAGGAACTGAATGTGTTGCAGTTTTGATCCACTTATAGTTTTGGACAATTTGCAATTCACCAAATATGCCTTGTAGATACCCCTGAGGCATGTGTCCAGGCAATCTGAACCTAACCGAATGCACAAATCTCGAAGGAAAAGAAATGAAACAAGGGGCATTGCACCACGTCCTCTAGCCCAGGTATGCAGCAGAGCCTATTATTGGTGCATGCAAACTTAAGGAAATGAAAAACTGTACATGAACATGAGACCAATGCAGAAAACAACTGCAAATGTAGAATAAAACACATAAGCAACACACCTTAACATACTTCCTCAGAAGAGCTGGGAAAGCTGCCAGAAAGACAGCTGATGCTCTGACACGGTGTATAGTAAATGCTATCATTTGCTCATCAGTCATATCTGTTATCATATGTAGTGCATTGCCAAGATATATTCTCATTAGATTACCATGCTTCTTCCATGACTTAGTGATCATCAGCTCACGGATTGCCTCTTTCTTCCCTCCAAAGCTTGGTGCATCAAGTAATTTACGGAGGATTCTATCCATA
Source organism: Zoysia pacifica (assembly GCA_001602315.1). NCBI lineage: Eukaryota > Viridiplantae > Streptophyta > Magnoliopsida > Poales > Poaceae > Zoysia > Zoysia pacifica. The sequence continues at coordinate 30,069 of BCLH01003258.1, forward strand.
TGTTTCAAAACAAAGTGCATGACTTTATCCAATACACTGCCAGACATGACACTGAGTTTTACTGCTGAATTGTCCCCTTTATCCTCACCATAGTGGCATGCTCTCTGAAAAGCTTGAAGAATAGATCGGATAGAGCCTATCTTCCCATCCTCCGCTCCATTGCACCAAGAATCAACCATTTCCATTGTAATAATTTTCACATTTTGCTTCAGATTCTCCTTACATTCAGAACTAATTTTATCATTATCATCACCACCACCAGTTTTTTGACCATCCTAAACATAATATTCAACAGTGACTCAACTCATATGGTTCCATTGAGGGGAAAAATTACAAAAAAAAAAAAAAGGAGTAGAGCTATACTTTTGCTTACCTCAATTTCATCATCTTTGAACTCCAACAACTCTTTATCACACTCTTCCAAATATTTATAGAACTCAGGATCCTAAAGTCAGGAAGAATATGAATTCCAAAATCAATTAACAGTGACACTTGCATGTGGCATCATGAAGACAGATAAAACTAGAATTAAGATAATTGACTAATCTGGGAAACATAATTGACTAATTCTGCAATCAAAGCTGATACAGTTCAGAGCCAAAGCAAAGAATTTAGTAACCAAAACAACAAGACTAGCCAAAATTATGTTTCAAAAAGAAACTGGCATGCTACTAGACAGACCAAATTCCATAGCAATGGCATCTTCCGCGTCCAAAAAAAAAGGAGGGGGGGGGGGGAGGTTGAAGACACAGAGTTGATGGTGGTTATCATTTACTGAGCATGGGCAGCTTAAAATCTTGGTTTCGATGCATCCATTGAAACTAATGTGCAGGTGAAAGTAGTGGATTTCATACCCAAAGTTCAGGTAACAGAAAACATTGAATTTAATTAACATGGAAGTATATTCTTGCACTACAAAATGTTTATTTCCTTGAGCTCTCTTTATTACCATAAATCTTATGACATAGTAAGTTTCCTTTCAGACAACCTACGGGGCTGAGAGATTTATTTTTCCCAACTCTCACAAAACAAATTATCATAACGGCTAAACACACCGGTCCTAGATAATCCGTTTTGAAGAGCATGCTGTGCATTAATACTAGATTGCAACCACAAGATCACTCTTCATCCTTCTTGGCGACACAAAGTATTTAGATAGACTGAATGTGACAAAGCACATTGCAGCGCATTCCCCAAGACCAGCTACACTGGTTTTCTGAATCTAAGCACCAGTTTGATAACTGCCGGCTAGACAACGTGAAGCTGTGAACTGGCATCAGAATTCAGAATCAATTTATTAGAATACAAAGAACTAATATCATATATTCACGATCCATATTTTAGTACACACCTACTAAGATAATCAGCAAAACAGCCAAAGGAAAACCAGCATCACATGAGCAGAGCATTGCGAGAACTAATCTACATCAGTGATCAAGAAATAACTTAAATGCAGATTTCAGCGATGAACAGAAAACAACAGTGTCGATTACAAAGCTTAGCACGGAGCAGGAGCCGGAGGAGGCGGAGACGAACCTTTTCCTGCAGCCGCCTGAGCTGCTCCGCGTGCTTCTTGGTCTTGGCCTCCTTCCGGGAGCCCCCACCCTCCCCCTCCTCCTCATCCCCATCCTCCTCGTCTTCCTCGATTTCATCATCCATGTCCTCGTCGTCCGACACGGGCAGGTCCACTAAACCCACACCAACCGCGAAACAAGTGACCAACCGGTTAAATCCTGGACGAAACGGTGTAGCACACAAGCATCCGGACGGGGAACTCACCGTAGTCGTCGGAGTCCCACATGGCGAGCTGCGGCGGCGTTTGATGGTGCGGTGGTGCCCTAGCGGAGGCGGGAGAGGAGGCTGTCGTTCGACGTTCGCCGCTGCTTTTTTTACTTCGAGCAGCCGCTCCTGCTCGTAGCCGGCGGCTATGCGTGCGCCTGCGTTAGGGTTGGCTAGGAATGGCTGATTCATATTATCTGGGCCGGTAGTGTGCGGTTTGAGACTATTGGGCTTGTATGGGTAAATTAGATTCATGTTATTATAATTTTGTAAATTTTAAAAAATGATATTTATGTGTAGCTTTGTAAGTGAATAACACGTAAGTTTAAATAATATATTTTAAATTTTACAAAATTGTAACGATATGTATCAAATTAATCTTTGTATTTACAAGCCGTAAGCTACAAGCGGGTTGGGATTATAGACCTATTTGGAACACAGAAATTTTATATAAATCAGTTTATATTTACATTAAAAAAGTTCAATTATAAGTTATTTTAATATTTAAATTTTGTTTCTCAAAATATGTCATTCTTACTTTTTAATGCACCTTTTTTTTCAACACACTATCTTTTTTCAATAATATAAGTCATTTTAGCTCTAGACACGAGAAGTAAAGAGAAGTGAAAAAGTATTACGTGTAAAAAAACGAAGAGGAAAGAGACAGAGATAAAGATTTATTGAGAATAGAGAAAGTGTGTTGGAAGGAGAGAAAGGTGTATCGAGAAATAAGAATGATATATATTTGAAAACAAAACTTAAATGCTAAAATAACTTAGGGCCAATTGCT
>BCLH01003259.1:12413-30221 GCA_001602315.1 Zoysia pacifica
CATGGCTCCATTCTACCCTTTCTTTTCTGATTGCAAACACTTCAAGACTATTTTATTATGTTCAGCAACCATGTGACTTAATCTAGGACAGCAACCAAAAATCTACTGGCTGGACATTAGAAGGAAACATCCTTGTGAACATTCAAGATAATACAGTGCTGCACGATATGTTTAATAATTTTTCTTAGATGAAAAAGCTTGATGGAACTGGATGTTTATGTGAATACTTACGAAACTAAATCTCAGTCTGATTCAAATCCTACAAAAGAAATGTATGAGGTCTTTCTTAATAATCCTAAAATAGGAATATAAGAGGACCCAAAGTCGGTGAACATATCATATAGCGAGACTTATTTATATGTTGTATTAATCACTTATCTTTTGTAGGTGGCACTTATTTATGTTGTATTAATCGCTGTAGTCCTGCAGCGGTTGCCAATTAGTTTTTCTCAGGTACGTTTGGATGATTTTACTTCAATGGGATTGTAGGCAATTGGTAAACATATTTGTTCCATTATCATGTTACATTTAACATGTGTACGACTTCTGTAAACTCAGCATTCAGCAGGCCAGCTAAGGAATAGGAAGAGTTTAAACTCTGGCGGTGCAAAAGTTTCTGAAACTACGGATATAGTTACGTTTGCTGATGTGGCTGGAGTAGATGAGGCTAAAGAAGAGTTGGAAGAAATTGTGGTATGGATCCTTTAGTGTTAGTAATATGGTTTTATTCAACTGAAGGGAAATACGCTGTTTCTATCATATTTTGGTTTTTCTCTTTTGCCCAGGAGTTCCTAAGGAACCCAGAAAGATATATTCGTCTTGGTGCTCGTCCTCCTCGTGGTGTCCTACTGGTTAGTTCAGCTTTTCAGTTTCAGTAGGTGCTGCTTCACAATCTCATTGGCTATCCATGTTGTAACTCTTTATCTACAGGTGGGCCTCCCAGGTACTGGAAAGACACTTCTTGCAAAAGCAGTGGCAGGGGAAGCAGAAGTCCCATTCATAAGTTGTTCAGCTAGTGAATTTGTGGAGCTCTACGTGGGTATGGGAGCAGCTCGAGTGCGTGACCTCTTTGCTAGGGCCAAAAAGGAGTCACCATCAATTATTTTTATTGATGAGGTATCCTACTCTTCAGTAATGAAATCTATCGTCATGTACTCAAATGTGTGCTAATCATTTTGTTTGGCTCCTCTTTGTAGATTGATGCCGTTGCAAAAAGCCGTGATGGCCGGTATCGCATTGTCAGTAATGATGAACGTGAGCAGACACTTAACCAACTGCTCACGGTAGGACATGAGTTTCTTATTTCTAAAGTGTTCATATTAACTACTTTCTTAGTTTTGGCCCAGTCAAATCATCTTCCCTAACTTCATCTGCAAAGAAGTGATTTTACTCTCTTTAAAGAAATTAAGAAACTGAGTTTCAAAATCGCATCTATTTGATTTGGACCCACACACTGAATCACTACTGCAAATATTGTCTTTAGAATTAAAACAATATAGTGTCAAGGAAGGTAGAAGCATTATTATATTATTGGTTTATCTGTCGTTAATTTCAATTTTTTCTCAGGAAATGGATGGGTTTGACACCAACTCAGCTGTCATTATTTTGGGAGCAACAAATCGAGCTGATGTTTTGGATCCTGCCCTTCGGCGACCTGGGAGATTTGACCGTGTAGTAATGGTTAGTTTCCCATCTCAGTAAAATATGATGGTACTATATTCATATCCGTTGGCGTCACTAATGTCTACATGACAGGTTGAAGCTCCTGATAGATTTGGAAGAGAATCTATTCTAAAGGTTCATGTGAGTAGAAGAGAGCTTCCACTTGGTAAAGATGTAGATCTTGCTGATATTGCTGCAATGACAACTGGCTTTACTGGGTATATGAATTTCTTGTTCTTGACCTAATATAGTTTCCAAACTATCACACACATTTCTTAACCTTGTACGGTTTTCAAATTAACATATTGAATATTTTTATCCTATACAGAGCAGACCTTGCAAATTTAGTAAATGAAGCTGCTTTGCTCGCTGGGAGATCAAGTAAAGAATTAGTAGAAAAGATTGACTTCATCCGCGCGGTTGAACGCTCTATAGCTGTATGGAATCTCTGTTTGTCCAATCATTATTTTTATTTTAAGCCATCGTATTATAGCAAATTGAAGTTTTCTGTCCAGAATGCATCATGCTTACGAGACAATTTTATTGTTTCCTCCTTTCTATCTTATTTTAATTAAGTATGCAATGCACAAAGGATTGCTATAGTTTGGGTTGGTCACTACTGCATTTGATATTATGAACAAAATGAAGGTCCTGTCTTTCTGTTTTATGTCCTCTCTATTTTTACAATCCAGTTCAACCATGATAATTCTTCATGCTATTGTGCTGGAAGCTAATTATTAAACTTATTTTCTCAGGGACTCTACTTTTATAATCCAGTTCTTTTCAAGCTAGTGTGCCTGAAGCTGACTGTTAAACTTATTTTCTCAGGGAATAGAGAAGAAACATGCAAAACTAAAGGGTAATGAAAAGGCTGTTGTTGCAAGGCATGAAGTTGGCCATGCACTTGTAGGAACTGCTGTAGCAAACCTTCTGCCAGGACAGCCACGTGTGGAGGTTTGAATTCAAGCAGCTACTAAGATATAACAGTCTGAGAAAAAAAATTAAGCTAGACCTTACTTTTTATTTACATGTTATGAAAACAGAAATTGAGTATATTGCCAAGATCAGGAGGCGCATTAGGCTTTACATACACTCCTCCCACAACAGAGGATAGGTATCTGCTATTCGTTGATGAGCTGCGTGGCCGCCTAGTAACACTTCTGGGTGGGCGAGCAGCAGAGGAAATTGTTCTGGCAGGACGGGTTTCTACTGGTGCTCTTGATGACATAAGACGTGCAACTGACATGGCGTACAAAGCTGTAGCAGAATACGGCCTTAATCAACACATTGGCCCAATATCGCTGGCTACACTGTCCAATGGTGGGCTAGATGACTCGGGGGGTTCTCCGTTTGGAAGAGATCAGGTTTGACTCAAAGCTATACTAACATGTGCCAGTCAAAGGAGCATGCTGCATAAAATACTGACTCTTTGAGAACTGATGACAGGGCCACCTGGTTGATCTTGTCCAGCAAGAAGTAAAAGCACTTCTGCAATCAGCACTTGAAGTAGCTCTATCTGTTGTTCGCGCTAATCCTACGGTTTTGGAAGGTCTTGGAGCATATTTAGAAGGTAATTCACGATAGGTTGCCCTTGCATTATGTTTGTCTATTTTATCACTGGATTTGCATCACTAAGGTAAACATGAAAACTTCTGTTTTTTCACACTTCTTTCAGAGAATGAAAAAGTTGAGGGTGAGGAGCTTCAAGAGTGGCTGAAGTCCGTTGTTGCTCCAAAAGAGTTGATCTCTTTTATTAGAGGACAACAAGAGCATGCTGTTCTTCAACTGGAACCAAGCCCCTAGCATCAGGAATATACACTGGACTTTTAGAATTAATTACTTAACAAAACCAAGCATCAATTCTCTAAGTTCCAAGGTATGCAATGTAAAATTGACATCACGGAAACAAGCCGTTGGACCGGCAGTGGGAGCTGGTCCACTTCCTATCCTCTGGGTTTAAGTCTGAGGATCAGGTCAGGTCCTCGCATTCTTCATTGATAGCCTGAGCTTCAGGCCAATTTTCGAAAATTGGAACCTAAGTGACCAAGTGTCGATGTACATATCTAAGGTCGCGTTTCCCAGACTACAATATTCCAGAAAAAGATTCATTTCGAGTTGTAATTGCAATCTCCTGAATATTGTAAGCTTTTTTGTTTGAGATGTTCATAGGTTAGGTTGGTGGTATACACACGTGAAAGAAATATTTTTGTTATACTACACATTCTTCCTCTATACTGCAGAGAATTTTTCTATTTACATTTCATCACTGGATAATCCATTTGCGGACTGAATTCCATGTATGTATATTCTTCAATTTTTTTTTAAAAAAATAATACTTCAGTTTTACTTCATTGTTTGGTTCGGATTTCTGTGTTATTCCCTGGACATGTTTTCAGCAATTTTGCAAACTAGACCATAAAGAAATGCTCGCAAGTTGATGTTTGAATGTGTTGTTTCTCGTAGAAAGGGATTTCAGAGGTGCTTGTTCTCTTCTCTGACGTAAGAAATTTTCTTGTTTTTGTTGAAAAAAGTATATAAAGGTGAATCCAACATTTCATTCTGAATTCGCGGAAGAAGGAAGCAGACATTATAGTGTTCATCGGAGCAAAAAATAATGGATATCATAAAACAGGCACACTTAATTAACAGTGCGGACCACTTTTTGTGTAAAACATGGAACCAATTACATCACTTGATGCGAGGAACTCGTCACAGTTGGTCTATCACATCGACCACTCAAATAAAACTCAGAATTCAGATACTTCCAATAGACAGGAGACCCCAAGCAACATCGGAATCACTGACGGCATCTGAGTTCTCTACTCGGTTTTAGCCTTAGCGTAGCTCTGCAGCAGGTAGACCAGCGCCAGCAGCAGGAGAGGCGTGGTGAACTGTAGGAGCGTGGTCCAAGCCCCAGTGGTCGCCTCGGCCTTCCTGGGACTCGCTTCCTTGGGCATGGCGTAGGTGAGCTTTGCCGGGATGGTGGCAACGTCAACCTCCCCGATGCAGTACTGCCGCATCATCTCCTTGGCGTCGTCACTGTGGCCGATGTCCTCGTAGTCGGAGGTCGCGTCCTTGCCTGCGGGAAACAAGGTGCAGCGGCGATGAACCTGTCTCGTCGGGGCGCTGATATAATGGTAACAAAGAAGAGAAGGCTCACCGGTAGATGCTAGCAGGACCTCATCGCCGCCGGGGTGGTCCTCCATGAACGGCGTGACGTCGTACACCTGAGGAAAGCAGCGGTAAGACATGGCGAAAACATGGTCTGATCAAACCTTGAGAGCGGAGCTTGCTTGCCGTACGTGCTTCTCATGGAACGGAAAGTATACTAGTATAGCTGCAACTAGGGAGCTAGGGAATCAGTTTTTACCTTGCCGGAGATGATGATCCAGCAATCGTTCCGCTCGTTGTGCTTCCTCACCTCCTCGAACGTGTACATCTTCCCTCCCGCCATCTCGACCGGCGCTTCTCCTCCGCTGCTAGTTCAAAACACCTGGCAAAAAAAGTTACTAAGTGTTGAAGATTCAGTCGACACCGGATGAAGAAGCTTGAGGCATCTCTGGGTGACGAGGATACCTACAGCACGCGAACGCTTCCTGCTGGAGCTATCCCACCCACCCCGTTTGTGCCGTACCAATGTGCCCAGGCTGCTGCTGACTAATATAGCCGGCCGTGCAGATGCAGCCGTGCCACGCGAGGCGGCGCCCAGCGGTTTGGTATTGACCGGGCGCCATGGCGAGTCTCACAAAATTCCCCGACCACCGGGACGCACACACATGTCAAAAAATTTGGGGGTAGGCCGACTTACAACACCGCACCCGTGAATGCAGCGAAAATTCACTGGAAGTGGGCGGGTAAATCAGCCCGGGAATCGTCCATTCCGTCATGCTTAATTAACTTACTGGGTGGGGTGACTGACTCGGGTGACGAAGACCAGACCGCTCCCGCGGTCGTCTTCTGGCCCTCGACGTTTCCACGGGCGAGCGAGGCCGTGCACTTGCAGGACGGCGCGCGCGTCGTCCAAGTTTCAAAGCACGTGGTGCGAGGCTGCGAGCTAGCCACGGCAATGCTACGGGCCACGAGAATCAGCACCGGTCCGGTCAGACGCCGTCGCGGTCTTCCTATAGGGGAATATCATATGGCAGCAGATTGTTGCTCTGGAAAGCGGCTCTGAAACGCGCCGGAATTCGGGCCGTCATGCTCAGTCCACGGTCGGCGCGGAAGCTCGCAAAACCGGGGGCGAGGCCGGTGCCGCACGAACCAACGGGCGGAACTTGACCGCGATTCCGCTGCTGCGACGAGGCTAGCAGCCAGCAGGGCGCGGGGAGCACGAACACGCCGCGGCGGAACAAGCCACTGGTCGACTGGCTGGCGTATGCGGAACAGAGCGCCGCGCACGGAAAGCCCGTAGCTGGGCTACGACAAGGAGCCGTGCGTGGCGCCAACCTCGCTCTGGACGGGCCTCTGTGGCCGGCGCACGTTTTCCGTGCGGCGCTCGGCTCTGTGGCGACCAACCGCTCGCCGGCAACGGGTCGTGCGCGCGGATGCTGATGTGCACCGCACGGGCGAGAATGGACGGATCGATCGGTAGGTCAGCGGTCGTCCTGTGACTCCTGTCCGCACTCAAGCCCGGGCGAGATGCTCGGTGCGGCGCGGCCCCGCGCATTGGCGCCGCGCTGTATCCATCGACTTCGAATGACTATTGACTGATCGTGTGACAACTGACACAACCAAGTGAGCAACAAAGCGAGCAAGCGGCGAAACCGAAACTCCTGTCTCTCCTGTGATGCCTCCGTCCATGGTGCTCTGTTTCACGGGGAAGGCCGGACCGAAATCCCTGGTTCCACACGGCGTCCGGGAACTGCTTGCGTTGTTAAGAGCTGTCCTGAACGAACTCATTTTCTGGACGGAGGATGTGTCAGAGAGAAATGTAACAACTAACAACTCCCCATTTTAGCATAGTCGCGGCAGCGCCTAATCTAGTACTAGTACAAACGACTGATCAAAAGCGTGACAAGGATGGCAGATTGAAAGCTACAGCTGAAGGAGCAGGCTTTCAAGAACACATTTCATGGTACCTTGTTCACACTTTCATGGCTCCTTTAGATTCAAGGGAACTTTTTAGACCAGCATCTTCCTTGTAAAATTGAGCGATTTACAGTGAAATTGCAGTCCAAATAAGAATTCATGCAGAAAGGGAAGAAGAAAACGTGTGGGTTCCGAACCCCCTTTCAAATGCATGAGAAATTGCAAGACTAGTACTCTAACTGGACGTGCAGTCAGGTGCTCAACCGGTGGCATACTCAACAATCTGGAGAGTGGAGAACCGGAAACCTTACCGGTTCCATGAAATAAAAAACACATTCGATTGTGTTAGAAGTGACCAAAACAAAGCAGGGGCAAAAAAATGGTACGGTTTGAAAAAGTAGAGCAAGGACCAGCCTCGTGCACACGAAGGCAACCCTCTCATGCAGTCACAGACACAGACGCAGCTGCGTGGCAATATATACATGCTAGACGGCACTCAGGTGAAACATCAACCACCTGACTCCGCTCAAAACACAGCCCTGAATTCAGTTTCCTACGGTAACAAAATGGAGGCACACATGTGATGTGACAAAGGTCATTTTTTATTGCCCCGTTATTCACCGACCATAACTTTTCCCGTTGTCCGTCAAATCCTCTACCAACGAAGTACCCCTACTCTACTAAAATACACATACACACTAGTATTCCACTAGCTTCCAGGCGTGAACTTCATGCAGATCGGAGGATTCACCTTTGCAAGAGAAATCAAGGAAGAAGGGAACGCCCAAATACCATCTCCGCAGATGAAACCGGACGCGACAGCAGGCACCATCGTCTCCGCCTCCTTGCTGTTCATCTTGTTCCAAGCGAACACTACCAGGCTCCCCACGCACATATCGATGGCGAAGTTCGCACCGACCAGGAACGGCACGGCCATTGCCATCGGCAGGGGGACGTACTTCCTGTACCTGCGCGGCATCAGGTCCTTCGTCACGTTGACGAGCACCGCGAACGCGAAGAATCCCGCGGACAGCTCCAGGCAGTGCTCCGGCAGCGCCGAGAAGCCCTCCACGCCGAGGACCGCCATGTTCCGGAATATCAGCGCGTACGGAGCCTTCCAGTACCCGTCTGGGTTCCCGATGTCAAACGCCTTGTAGAAGAGCGTGAATGTGAGCGGTGAGATGATGCAGCCCATGGCGGTGCCGATTACCTGACCGACGAACATGGACCGCGGCGATGTTAACGTCAGATGACCCGTCTTGAAGTCGTGCATCAGATCGGCGGAAACTTGCACCATCTGCTTCACTATCTCGCAGCCAACGAGGCCGGCGATGACGCCGTTGTCCTTTCCTCCCCAGGCTGCGAAGATGAAGAGCGCAATCTTGCCGTAGTTGTAGCTCATGTTCATGTCAGTGAGCCCAGTTCCGTAGGCATTGGAGAACCCTAGTACAGGAGCGAGTACGTATGCTACGATGACATAATACCACTTCACCTGTCGGAACATTATTGGTAGAACAATTATCGCAATGATGCTTAACAAGGCGTATCCGGTGTATGCGAGCCAGTTTGGAATATGGTCCTTATTGAAGATCTCATTGCGCTGTATATCATCTATTCCAGTAGCATCCACATTTCCTGATGCAGTTAACTCAGAATTAGTTTTTTCCCCCTAATATAACAAGCACAATGGTACAGAGTACAGAATACATGTTTGGTTTATCGGTGCACATTTACCTTTCCCTGAAATTTTGCGATTGGATCTTTCATGCAAACTCTTAACAGTGATAGCCGTGACTTTAATGAACTGATAGAGACCATCCCCCATGATCAGAGCTACACACAGGAAGGACTGCACCAGGAACAAAGTACTAAATATATTTTGTAAAATTGAAGATAGCACACTGCATCAAGTTTAGTTCGAAAGGAAGGGAGAAATTGTCAAGCAGACCTTGTAACCAAACAAGCTCGTCATGCTGCTCTCTGGAATATTTGCAGGGTACCAATTTCCCTTTTGTTTGCTGATGAGTGGCCACAGTATCCCCCAAGACAGTACAGCACCGAACAGGGTGGATAAGTTGACAAGGTGTGAGCAGATCATACCCGCCCCAACATATGTGAGGCTGAAATCAAAGAAAAACCTGGCAGCCAAAGAATTCCAAAATCAGTATACTCTGTCATGCCTGACGAACTATTATCAAGCAGTGCTACAAGTGGTTAACAACCCATTGGCTATACGTTTGTTTCCAAGCCTTTAGGCCAAAAGTAGGGAATTGAAGAAATCCACATCCCTCGCCACCTGTGTAAAACCATTGGAAGAAGCTCCATAGCAGGCTGATTCCGAAGCACCTGAGGAATCCACGGACCTGATTCCTGACATGGAATGTAAGGGAAAAAATCATTCAGGTCTTCGCTAGTTAGTTTTTTGCACAGAAGACTGTCAATTAGCATAACTGACCTCAGGTATCTCCTAATAAGCCTATTCATTCAAGGAACAAATCAATTGTTAAGTAGTATAACTGAGTTCAGGTCCATACTTTGCATTCTCCTCTCCTTTAGATGTATGGAATCCATTTATGAGAACAGCAGTAGCAGTCCCACTTGGATAGGTCAATTTATAGTCTATGACCAAAGCCTGAAAGTCACAAAAATCATCAGAAGTGAGTCATGTGACATGTAAATAAAAGAAAATAGAGGTTGACATATACATGTACTGAAACCTATTGAACTACTGAAACGTCTTATGGTGTCTGATATTTTCATAAGTTCTTGCTTCAACTTTAGCTTCTTTACATAAACTTCACTGTTCATTCAGAAGTTAAGATCAAGGAATATATGGCATGGTAAATATATTTTATAATTTAAGACAAAATTGTATGGCACGGCAACTTCTTTTTATCTAAAAGTTGGTTGCAGGGCACCATGCATAATTCACATTATGTGGTTTATGTCCTGATATCCACAAAATTAGTAAATAGAACAATTGCACCTACAGAAGGAAAAAGGACACTATCCACAACCTAACATTGTCAACATGCACGACAATGTTGACAATATATAGCAAATCTAATACTAGAAGCTGTGTCCGTTCGAGCAAATCTAATACTAAAAAAAAACCTTATTACCAATGCTTCGGCACAATCATGGTCAAGGTTCAAGTTTGGAATGAATAAGAAATTATGTTCTTTCAGTTGGGGAACTTCCCAAAACACCAGCTAACTTCTTGTTTCCCTTGTTGACATTGTTGTGTTTTTAAACCTCTGTTTAGTCTTGTTACCCTTCTGTGACTTCTGTCGGCTCCTTGCTTTGTTGCCTTATATTTTACTGGAAAACCCAGAGATTGCCCAGTATTCTTTTGTTTCCCTTTTTCTGTCAAATCAGCTATTTTCTCTCCTACTCCATGGTGTCCTAATGCTTCAAAACACGAGTAACTAATGAGCCACCAGTTCTTTTTCTACCAGAAAGCTTAATTAGCTGAAGCTGGTTAGAAAAGATACGCAATGCGCTCTTTCAGAACTTCATGCTTTCCTAATGCTCAATTAATTGGACACAACATTTTTGGTGAAGGACAAATATGGCACCTTTCTAAGCGGGAGCAAGTTGAGGAGCCCCACGAAGCTAATTGCGAGGAGAAATCCGGTCATCCACCCTATGCCCGGCTCCTTGTAGCTGCCTGGCGTGTTCCCCGGCGTGCTCGCCCCGGCCAGCTCGTACGTTTTCTTGTTCAGGGCCAGCAATGAGGATCCAAACCCACCTGAACCAGAAATTTATGAGTGCGACGCACGAACTCCACAAAGACTCAGCCTGTCCAACGGAAGAAGATAAGGGAGGAGGAGGGCGCGCACCGCCGAATCCCATGGTGTAGCACGCGACGGCGCAGGTCTGGACGACGGTGTTCTCCTGGCGGGTGAAGGGCCGGGCCGCGGCGCCGCCGCCGCCGAGGCCGAGCCGGCTCAGCGCGCGCGTCCAGCCGCGGAGCGCGAGGAACGCTAGCAGCGCGGCGGAGACGTTGAGCGTGGGGATGATGCCCGTGGTGAGCGCCAGTTTCATGATGATCACGGTGTACACGAACCCGATCAGCAGCGCCGCCACCAGCCCGCGCACTGTCACCTGGTCCCGCCACGGCGGCGGCTGCGCGCGCCCGTGGTCCTCGGTCGACGCCGGGTCCGACTCCACGTCCTCCGCGTCGACGCACTTCTCGATCTCCGGCGCCGCGCCCCGCGGCGCGACAGCGGCCTCCATGGACGGACAGAGGGATGGCGGCGTGGCACTAATACGGAGCTTGCTACATACAGCGGCTCACCTTTCTATAGGTAGGAAGGCCTGGCGGAGCAACGGAGGGTGCGCACACCAAGACGGCTCGCCAAGGCAGGAGTCACGCTAGTGACGCAATAACAGTCAAGTCAGCGTACCAGCGACGCGGCTGGCGGCGACTGCATATGCCTACACGCCGTGCCGGCGTCGCGCCACCGCCACCTGAATGCCAGCCACCCACAGGCTAATCGTTGACTTCAAGAAAACTACCACTGCTGCTGCTGCCGCCGCTGCTCTTGTATCTGCGACAAGGGTCGCTATCGGGAGGATTGGCGTTGGATTCATGGGCGAAACCCTGCAGTAAACTTGCCAAGATGGCCGGCCAGCAGTCAATTTTAATTTTTTGTACGAAAGTGCTGACCTTGTTACACAGGCAGGTTTACCGTCAAAACCGATCAGTTTTCACAATTTTAAAATAATTTAAAAAATTAAAAAATTTCGAAATACTAAAAATCAGTAAAATCGATCGATAAACCGGTAAAATCGATGAGTTTAAAATTTTAAAATCTATTATTGTAGCAAACCGATAAAACCGGTTGGCTTACTGGTAAAATCGTTTGATTTACCGGTGAAATCGACCATTTTACTGTAGCAAACCATTTAAATTATAAATTTTTGATTTAAAGTGATTTTTGATCGATTTAACTAATTTTTACAGTTTTTGTTAAACCGATTTTGAACCGATTTTAATAGTTTAAATGAAATATCAAACCCTGTACACGGGTGCCCGTCAGCCACGTCTTTCGCAATCCTACGCGACATCCCTCGGACTTCTCGAGAGTGCAGCGGCGCGAACAGATCTTTTGGCGCAACAATCTGGCCATCGTTCTCACTCTGACGATGGACTAGCAAGTGATTTTTGGCGATACCTAATGACCAAGCCTGGGGAAATAAAAAAGAAATACTACCACCAGTTTTAAAATATTAATACTATTAACTTTAACATTATTTTTTATTATTCATCTTATTAAAATAATTTTAAATATATAAAATTATTAGTTATGTTTTAAATATCATCAATGATAAAGTAAATTATACTAGCTCCGTCTCAGTAGAAGTTTATTTTTTCGCTTTTGTTAACTTACTCTTTGACCAATAATTTTTAAAGATTCGGTTACATTGAAAAACCTAGCATTTAAATTTTTAAATTTATCAAAAAAAATACTTTCATAATATATATAATTTATATTATTAAATTTATCAAAATCATTGGTTAAAGTTGTAGTCAACAAAAATTAAAAATAAATTTCTATTGAGACGGAGAGAGTAACAAAATATATGATATTTATCATACTTTTTAAATATGATGAATTGTCACAGATAATGCTAGGAGGTAGTGGTGTCAATATTTTAAAACTTGAGAAAATAGATAGATTGATCTTGACCAAATGGATTTCATGTTCAAATAATCCTTTATATTATTTCCGGAAGGTGTCATATTAACATATACCACCCTGCCCTCAACCGAGTTAGAAAACAATGCTTAGACCCTATTTATTTGGCATGGATGAGTTTTTGAAAACCTTAATGGTACCTAATTAGCTATTTTTCTTTTAAATATTGGCTTTTGTAATATGTTTTAAATTCTACATATGAAAAGCTAGAAAGCAACTCTTAGTAAACTTTTCACCTTTTAGTTCATTTCCTCAAAACTTGAATTCTCAACACTCCCAAAGCCAATTTTTTCAGAACACAATTTTTTTTTGAAATTTCATAAAAATTGGCAACATATACATTCATCAAATCATTACATACGAACTTGATTGTATACGTAAGTACACAACTAAAATCAATTGTTTGCTGAATGATTATATCACAACCTTAGAAACCTTAGTCCTATACATCATGAACATAATATCGCATTACAACAACACTTTCAATAGTTTACAAACTTTATTTCCACATTTCATCTAGCCCAAGTTCTTCAGCTTCCGGGTACGAACTTCATGCATATCGGTGGCTTTATCTTGGCAAGAGCAAGAAGGGAAGACGGGAAAGTCCATATACCATCTCCACATATCAATCCTGACGCAATTGCAGGTAACATTAAGGTAGCCTCCTTCTTATTCATCTTCATCCAAATAAAGACCACCAAACTCCCAATGCACATATCAATAGCAAAGCTCCCACCAACAAGGAATGGAGGAGCCATTGCCATCGTTAGTGGAACAAACTTCGTGGTAAAATATCCCTTGCTATACTCAAGAGCAATCCAAGCATAAAAAATCCAGCACATAGTGAAATGCAGTGCCTAGGCAATGCCGAGATGCCCTCCACACCAAGGATTGCCATGTTACGGTATATTAGCGCGTATGGTGCTTTCCAATATCCATTGGGATTTCCAATATCAAATGCATTTTAGAAGATCAAGAAAGTGAGAGGTGCGATAACGCAACCCATGGTTGTTCCAATAAATTGGGCCACGAGCAAGGATTTTGGCGATGTCAAAGTGAGATAACCAGTCTTTAGATCATGCATTAAATCGGCAGGGGCTACCACTAGTTGCTTCACTACCGTACCGACCAATGACCACACCATTTTCCTTGCCAGCCCAAGCTGCAAAGATAAAGAGTGCAATCTTGCCATAATTGTAGGCCATGTTTATGTCGGTGAGGCCTGTTCCATAGGAATTAGCAAACCCAAGAACTGGGGCAATGACATAAGCTACAACAATGTAATAACACTTCACCTGTCGAAACAGAAATGGTATGCTGATTGCTGCAGCAATGGTTAACACGATATATCCCATACATGAAATCCAAGATGGGATAGAGTCCTTGTTGAACACCTCATCACTTTTTTTATCATCAAGAGAAACCATGTTATCCTCATTGCCACTGCAATTAACATTCACATAATGAAAATATTAGTTTTTAGTGATCAACGGTGACAAGGCATACACCAGAGTTTAGTTTGTCCCTCACCTCTACTGCTAAGATGGCTGCGTTTTAGCTGCTCATGTAGGCTCTTTGCAGATATCAAAATGACTTTAGTGAAGTGATATAAGCCATCTCCCATAATTAGTGCTAGACATATGAAGGCCTGCATATAATAATTGATTGCTTTTAAGATGTTTATGCAAGCAATACTATATCATGAATTTTGTAAATTGCATGGAAAATGAAAATTAGGGAGCTTGTAGGATGACCTTATAACCATAGAGGCTTTTCATGCTGCTTTCTGGTATATTTGCTGGGTACCAATCTCCTTTTTGTTTGCTGATGAGTGGCCACATTATTCCCCATGAGATGATTGCACCAAAGAGTGCTGATAGATTCACAAGGTGCGGACAGATCATCCCGGCACCGAAATAAGTGAGGCCAAAGTCAAAAAAGAATCTATCAACCAAATATAATGATAATTAGGATATTGAATGCTGTAAATTGTGATAATCATATTTTATAATAAATTTAATGGTATGGATTACGTTTGTTTCGAAGCCTTAAGGCCAAATGTCGGGAACTGAGTAAATCCACAAGCGCTGCCTCCTGTGTAGAACCATTGGAAGAAGCTCCATATGAAACTGATCCCAAAGTATTTTAAAAATCCCCAAACCTGCAACCTATCAAAAATAGTAAAATGAACCCGTCAGCCTCAAGGATTCATTATACAATGCTCAACCTGATAGCAGTGTGGTAATTAGCACAGTCAAGGTGACATATATGTACTTTGTATTCTTATCTCCTTGTCTGGTGTGGAACCCATTTATAAGAATAGCAGTAGCAGTCCCGCTCGGATAAGTTATTTTGTAGGCAATAACCAAAGCCTGAAAAGTATCATGAAAAATCTATTTAGTGCAATAGATTTCCTTTGTTTGTTTTTTTTAACTTTGTAACAGGTAATTTTTTGTCAGAGCGGCAGTGCCGGCAGATGTGTCACTACAAGGTAGATGAAACAGGCATAGTATCGCTCTCTTTATAGTGGTTAAACAGGCATACTATGTGTTTTCAGTTTTGCAGCATATAGAAACCGGAGAAAAGCAACGGAAAAAGGAAGAAAACACCAACCTTTCTGAGTGGAATCAAACTGAGGAGACCTCCGAAACACATGGTCACAAGTAACGCAGCCATCCATCCAAACGCAGGATCTTTGTAGCTCCCCGGCACGTTGGCCGGCGAGCTCCCGGCCATGTCGTACATCTTCTTGCCCAGGGCTGGAAACGTCGAACCAAAACCCCCTGCGGCGACACACTCACCCCACGAAACATCAGTAGTGTGTCAACATACAAGTCTGATCAAGTACGATCGACCGACTGACCGCCGAACGCGATGCCGTAACACGCGACGGCGCAGGTCTCGACGACGGTGTTCTCCTGACGGGTGAAGGGCCGGGTGGCGACGCCGAGCCGCTCCATCACGAGCGTCCACCCGCGGAGCGCGAGGAAGGCGAGAAGCGCCGCGGAGACGTTGAGCGTGGGCACCACCCCGCCCGAGAGGATCAGCTTCAAGACGATGACGCTGTACACGAACCCGATCACCAGCGCCACCACCATGCCGCGCACGGTCAACTGCTCGCGCCACGGCGGCACGCGCTCCTCCTGCTCGCACGCCGCCCCGGGGTCCGACTCCATGTCACCGGGCTCGTGCTTCTCGATCTCCTCTTCCACACGCGTGCTGCGGTCGACGACGTCCATCGATCGTGTGGCCGAACCAGCTCAAGGGGAGTGTAGAGGGACAGAGGCGAGCTCCAAGGCGAGTTGTTGCTTCAACAGAGATCTGCTGAAGTTGAGATGTTAAAAGTTGATAACTAGTCCGTAGCTTTATATAGAGATTGTTCTTGCAAAAGTCAGCTCTTTCTCAATAATGTCTCAGAAGCCACAAGGTACCGGACGGTAGTACAGACCTTCTTAATTTTGCTGCAAAGAAAAAAGATTTTTTTTTTTTTACAACCGTCAGGTCATGATCCAATCAACACCCAAACACCATCTTCACACTATCAGCTTTCATCTACACCCTGCCCGGCTGAAAATTCTTGGAATCCCTAATGGTTATGAATTAAACAAGATAGGTGCAGACGTAAGAGAGGCTACAACAATCTATGTCCGCTAATATGAAGCTCGTTAATGCGAAACAAGAATTGCCTGTATTTGCTTATGTGACCTGATAACCTGTACTTATCTCCCTAACAACTGAAATTTTGTTTACCATGACAAAGTAAAAAGAGAAAAATTTGCAAACGTGATTAGCTAGAAGAAAATCATCGAGAGATAATAAGGACCAGACGAGCTCATAAACAATGACTAGTCAGCGCTGGGAATGATGATTTAATACCAATGCTGCAGTTGAGGAATCTGTTTCGAATTCCTTTTACTTTAATTTGTCCAACCATCAAAAGAGCTCTATTTAGTGCTGCAAGGCTGGATGAACTCGTATGTCATTGTTTACCATTGATGTTCATCATTAATTTATAATTCCCTCCTGTAGCTCTTGAAAACGATGTACTCCAGAAACATTGTGAGAAAACCAAATAAACTTGAGACGTTTCTTATCACACTTGAGACTCGGATTGTACTAGGAGTACCGCACTTTCCCTGAATTATCCAAACTTTGTACTAGCTTCCGGGTCTGAACTTCATGCATATTTTGTGGCTTGATTTTGGCAAGAGCATGCAGGGAAGAAGCAAAGGTTTATGATGGATTCTCCGTGACAGAGTTCACGACTATCCAAATCCGCA
Organism: Zoysia pacifica; assembly: GCA_001602315.1. Classification (NCBI taxonomy): domain Eukaryota; kingdom Viridiplantae; phylum Streptophyta; class Magnoliopsida; order Poales; family Poaceae; genus Zoysia; species Zoysia pacifica. Next base: position 29,089 of record BCLH01003259.1, read on the forward strand.
GGGGCGGATCATATAGGTGGTATTGGGCGCACCCACAAAAATTTGAAAAAAAAAAGACAATGATTTTGATCAAATTTACATCATATTTGCACCTCACAATAAAATTCCATATGGGTTAATTGCACCTCCCTTGAATCTTTCTCCGCTATTGCCAAATCCCCGTGAAACTTTACATGGGACATTGGGAGAAAAACATGTCAATCTTTCCACCGTCAATAACGCGCGGGTGTCACACCGTTTGTTCCTCCGGGAAATTATGCGCATGTCGCTGCGGCTGCCAGGCGATGGGCGCGGGCGCATCGTGTCCGGCCCGTGTCCTGGGTCGCACGACGACAAATGGAGGGCCACAGATAGAGGCAGGTGGTACTGTAGAGATTGTGCACGGAATTTACGCTCGTTTCCCTGCAAGGCGCGTAGCAGTGGTGGTAAAACAGTTTTCAACAGGGGAGAATCTACCCTTCTGCTGCCCCTTCTGGCAGTCGCTGGCTGGCTCCGGCGCGGCACCCAATGCGAGTGCCACTGGACCCAAAGATCGATCGACGTCGACGTGCCTCGGGCGTCGTAACTGAGAGGGAGATCAGTCCTACTCCGTACTGTACTACTTGCACGTCTGACAACAGTGCTACGGTGCAGCACGTGGAGACGAGCCACCCGTACGTGAATGGTGCAATTCTGGGAAGGCGTAAGCTTGCTATTCCTGGCGATTTCATCCGAGGCGGGTAGAGCAAGTTGGATGCTCCAAAGATAACGGCTGAGAATCAATTAAAGATAATTTCAGAGCAATTTTGCCAGTATGTACTCCAGTAATACTGTATGTGCACTTCGAGGCCTCCTTTCAAATGCGGATTTTATCTTTTTTTACGTTTTTATATAAAATTGAATTAATTATTATAAAATTTCTGCATTTCAAAGGAGACTCAAAATATTTGAAATGCAATGTAGCTGCTACAGGGTTTCCTAAAACTTTAAGTCTCTTTGGAACGCATGATTTTCGCAGAAATCTCAAAAAAATTTAAAAAGTTAATTCAATTTTACAAAAAATATAAAAATTAGAAAAAATTTCTTTGTTCCAAAAGAGGCTTTAGATCTACTCCCTATGCCAAGGAATTTAAAATTCATATCAAAATATAGTA
>BCLH01003260.1:0-32291 GCA_001602315.1 Zoysia pacifica
CAGAGCCAGGACGAGCGCATGCCGGCATTGGTGATTGGTTGTCATTTGTGTTTCTGCCCTGGACTAGTTGGGACGATGATTGGATGCCTGGATTTAACCTTTGTTGCATCTATGACTACCACCAGCAGGGTTTATGATATGTTTAAAACATTAAAACTTGTCGAAACCGGTTTAATAAAAATCATAAAAACAAAAAAAAGGGGTCAAAAACCGTTTTAAATCGAAAATTTAAAATTTGAATAAACTGCTACAATAAATCGATCGGTTTCACTGGTTAGCCAAGCAGTTTTTTACCAGTTAGCCGACCGGTTTCTTCGGTTTCAGTTTTCAAAATTTAAAACCGTTCGGTTTTACCGATTTATCGATCGGTTTTATCGATTTTCGGTATTCTGAATTTTCAAAATTTTAAAAAATTTTAAAATGAAAACCTGTCGTCCGATAAAACCGAACCAAACCTATTTCTTCGAAAACCGCGAAAGCCGACCGGTTTTGAGCGATTTTGTAAACCTTGACCACCAGATCGTGATTGGTAGGCCGAACTGGACGAGTTCAGATTACCCCATCCCACTATGGTGTGGTTACCAGCATTTTGCTAGCTTACCGGCGCCAACAAGATACCTGTTAGCTGCCAACGATTTTGACTTGGCGGCACAACAATTTACTGGACACACTGACCAAAGCTCAAAAATGACCACTTTCAACATATTCTGAGAACCGAAAAAACATCACCAGTTAGCAGAACTGGAATTCATCACACTAGTTTCATGAAACAGACACCGATAGCACATTATCATGCCAATTTTTACAGCACTTTGACAGTGAAAGTTCAGTTAGAACTAATATAGCACAAGTTCGTATCACAAGTAAGTAGTTATAATACTTCATACAGTAGAAACTAAATATAAGACTAATATGTAGAGCAAATATAGGGTAACAAAGTACTGGATGCAAATGACTACTTTATTTCAATAAGCATAGGATGTCGACCATAGTCAGGTTTGTCCATTGTACTAATCCATAGTTCCATCTTCAATACATTAACTTTCTTGAGTGCTGAAGTGAGCTCAGAACAGAACTCATAAGCATTTGATCGAGGTGGATAATCCACTACCCCAATTTATGCCTTTGCTCTAGATGATCTGCATCCACATCATCGCGTCCTTTAAAGATAAAATGAAATTGGCACTGTACAGTTCAAGATTTGTCATGCATCTTGCAGTCTAGTTTGATGACAATAGATATTACCTTAGCATCGGACTCTGATCTCTCCATTCTTCTTTGGCTTCCACTTCGAAAACACCCTCAAGATCGCCCAGCAGCTTCTCACTCTAAAAGTATGGAAAAAAGCACAAAACATTAGTTCAGACATATGCAAAGGAGCAATATAGGCATTCATTTGAAATCAACTTTCAGGATCCAACTCTTGTCCTCCTATAATTATTTAGCCAGTTACAACTGTTTATCAGATGCAATGCCTACAAATTGGTTGTTGGATTTCTTCACGAGTCTAATTCTAGTCTGTAATTGGGTACACTGTCACTCCCTAACATGAGCAGAAATTAGCTCGAGTAGAACAAAGCTAAATTCAGGAGCAAGAGTAACACTGAAACAGAGCAAGTAATTCTTAACAACTGTCAGATACCAAAATCACTAATCAATTACCCAGAAAAAAAAATCCTTGCACTAAATCTTAATAGCCCATGGGAGAGGAGAGGAGCAGAGCATTACTCGGTGCAGTGGTGACGACGCAAATGACCGGCGAGGACCGATCGACAAGCGACTTAATCGAGAGCACCACCAGCTGAAGAAACCATCGCTGGAACCATTCACATGGGAATGGCAGGGGGCATGGTGGCGACAGTCGCCGTGTAGTGTAGCTACGTTCTTGGTTGCGCGCTGCAGATTATGGGAGCTGCCCCCTGCGACGCGTATTCCGGTGCTGCACGCTGCGGCCGGCGCGGCGGAGCCGCCGCTCCTGGTGCTGGGCCGGTCATCGACGCACTGCTCCATTGCAGGACCAGTGCGCTCAGCTGGACACAGCGCTCGTGGCCGTCGAGGCGTCAGCCCTACGGACGACCTCGCCGCCTACTTCCGGAACCTCCTTCCGCTCTTCCGCAGTGTCGCTTTCAAGGCCAAGCTCATCCTCATCTCCCTTATTGGCGCTACCCCAGCAGGTTCCGCCGGTGTTGCAGGCTCCGGGGCTGGGGAGGAGCGGCCATGGTGTGGTGCCGCGGGGCGAGGCAAGGGCCACAGCCGGGGACGCGATGGGGGGCGACAACGCGAATGAGAGTGAAGCGGTGATCCTATCAACCTCCCTGCATAGATTCGACCACCCTCTCGTGCTGATGGCTGCTCGCGCTCGGCCAGGTCGAGGAGCGAAGCTCGCTATCCACGTTCGGATGGAGCCAGGCTCGAGAGGGTCTCATGCACGAGCTGCGCCTGGCTACAGAGGCAGGTCAAGCATCCAAACACGACATGACTGCATCGATCGGACCAGGCCCAAGGCTCAGCCGGGTAACCAATTGTTTGACGCTGAAATTAGGTTCGGTCAACATACTGCGAGAATATGGAAGTTTTTTTTCGACGTTGAGTTTGAAGTAGCACCTAAACAATTTTATCTCGGAAGAGATCTCGTCAAAAAAGAATCGTTTTAGAGATAATCCGAACTCGGTTAAGCCAGCTGGATCACTTTCAAACATCGCCGACACAGAAAAAAAATAGCACGAAGCTCGAGTAAAGAGATTAGAATTTAAAAAAAACGAAATATATAAGCAAAATGATTTGATCGATTAAAATTTTTCTCAACCGACCATGGGTCGCTGTTTAATACAAGAGGGATGGTCTTATCTCTCACAAGGCAGCTAATCTCACGAGTTAGGAAAAAAAATTAGAATCGATCAGCTAAAAACATTACCCGAGTCTTGGGTAAAGTGCCAGACACTCCGGTAAGATGCCAGAGATTCTGTCGTGTTATTTTAGAGACTCGATTCATACTCAAAATTATTCTCTTCAAACATTCAAGTATTGATATTTAAATTCTTTAAACGCATTAATCACCTTAGGCATAAAAAGGCACAAACGACCGAACCTATTTAGTGCGTTTGAGCACATCGAGTGTTTTCAGCCCGTTGTACCCGAGCCTCTTTCGAGCATTGAGCTCATCGAGCATAAAAAAGAGGATGCTGTGGGTCTCTTTTGCAGTGCGTTGATCACTTCGGGTGTTTGAGCATTGAGCTACTTGGGTATGTTAAACACATCGAGCATTTGCCGCTTTTCTTCGAGCTAATAATTGGTCGAGCATTGAGCCTCTTGCGTGCGTTAATCACATTGGACATTTTGCTATTTCTCCTCGGATCAATAGCTATTCGGGCATTTAGAGTTCCTTGCTAGAGAAGTTTGAGCGACACTCTCCGCTGCCCTCAAATCGTTTTCTACACTTGAGGTTGTTCTACACTTGACGTAGTAGGCACCGATGCACTAGTAGTAAGACCTACATGCACAACATGAGACAATTATGCAATACTAACATTTTTAGACTTAGATAAGTTTTCTTGCATCATGCATTGCATATCGTTCGTTAAAACCTTTTTTATATCGGCAAAATAACACAAAAGATCTTCAAAAGTAACAGGACGGTGCGAAGATGTCCATACATTGGCAGCACCTATAGCCGCGTCGTCGTTGGCGGTCTTTTTTGAAACATGCCAAGTACTACTGCAGCTCTCGCTCCTCGCGCACCTTGCGCGCCTCTTCGGAGGCCTTCCGACGTTTTAAGAACGTCTTGCGCGCCTTTTCAGATAACTTCTACAAGGTTGGCATGACGATATTTGTCGTGGAGATCTCAGAGGTCACGGTGAAAATGACGATTCGTTTTATACAACCAAAATCACTCGTCACAGCGGAGTCACTAAAAAATGTGTTGACGTCGAAATTGGGTCCGAGCCAACACACCGCTCGCACGTCCGTGTGCGGAAACACCGGCATTTCTTCAATGCCGGGTTTAGGGCAGCACCTAGATAATCTCGCCTCGGTAGGGACCCCGTCGAAGAAGATCGTCTTTGAGATGATTCGGATTCAGTCAGGTTAGCTGAATTGTCTTCAAACGTCGCTGGAACGAAAGAAGAACAGCACGAGGATCGAGTAAAAGGATTATGGTTTGAAGAAGAATGAAATATAAAAACAAAATAATTTGATCGATTGGGATCTTTCTCAATCGGCTATGGCCTCTGTTTTATAAAGAATGGATGGTTTTATCCCACAAGGCAACTAATCTCACGGCTCACGAGTTAGAAAAATCAGCTGAAACTTTTTTAAATCAGCATTACTGAGAGTCTCTGGTAAAGTGTCGGACATTCTAGTGATCGAAATCTCTGGTAAGATGTCGGAGATTCTGTCGTATAATTTTGAGAACTCGGTTAATACTCAGAATTAGTCTCTTCGAATGTTTAAGTATTAATATTTGAATTATTCAAGCGCGTTAAACACTTTAGACACAAAAAACCATAAACGATCGAACCCATTTAGTGCGTTTAAGCACATTGGATGTTTTCGACATGTTGTACCTGAGCCTCTTGCGAGCGTTGAGCTCATCGGACATAAAAAGAGAATGCCGTGGGTCACTTTTGCAGTGCGTTGAGCACTTCAGGCGTTCGAGCATTGAGCTCTTTGTGTGCGTTAAACATATCAAGCATTTGCCGCTTCTTTTAGACTGATAATTGTTCGAACATTAAACCACTTGCGTGCGTTAAGTACATTGAGTATTTTATCGTTTCTTCTCGGACCGATAGCTGTTTGGGTATTGAGCCCTTTGCTTGCGTTAACCACATCGGACATTTTATCGCTTCTCTTCGGACCGATAGTTGTTCGGGCATTGAGCCTCTTGCGTGCGTTAAGCACATCGAATATTTTGTCGCTTCTCCTCAGATCAATAGCTGTTCGACCATTTGTGGTTACTTTGTAGAGAAGCTTGAGCGAGACTCTTCGTCGTCTTCAAATCGTCTTTTTAAATTATGTCCTCGCCCATGTATTTATAATCTTTTAGTTCTTTCGCGTCTCCTCTAGCCTGCAGTGCTATAGCATCTAGCTAAATGTTCGAATTCAAGAGGGCTCATCGGACACTCCGGTAATATATCAAACACTTTAGTGAGATAAGTGCCCGAACCTCAAAGAAATTATCGAATACTTTGGCAACGTGCCGAATATTTCAGTAGGCTAAGTGCTCAAACTCGAGAAAACTCATCGGATATTTTGACAACATATCAGATACTTTGGTGACCTTATAATTTTTAGGCATCAACATGAATCACTCTCCAATTAAATTTCCATCCTTGAACACCTTGCAGAAACATCTTCCTCCTCACCAGCGAGACGAACCGAGCTCTAAACTGCAAAGACTGGATGTTGACAATGACTTGTGGGTCCTCAGACAATACGTCAGCTGGTCGTGCTAGCCAACCATGGTTCACAAAATCTTAAAAAAAATTGATTTTCACTGTTTTTGGTGAACTACTCTACTCCGTTTCGGTTGACCATTTTTGTTAAAAAGATTTGTATTTTTTTAATTTTTCAAAAAATTCAAAAGAATAAAAAACTGGTTAATAAACTAGTGAATCGAGAGGTAAGCCTTAAAAAAACCGAGGTATTTTGAAATTTTTAAATTCAAAATAAGTAAAACCATTAAGTGAACTAGTGAAACGGAGCTATAAATCAGAAAAACCGATCAATTTACTTATAGCAACTCAACTAAATTTCATTTAAATTATAATTTTTATATTTATAACTATTTTGAGTAGTTTTATCAGTTTTTCACGATTTGTTAAATCGGCGGGGACCGGTTTTAAACGGGATCGGGAGTTTGGGCTCCATGCTTGTGCACCACCAATCGGGCCTGGATCACGGGCCGTCTCCATGACTCGGACATGAGAAGCGGGAGATCCGCGCTTTCCCGCCTAAAATTCCCGCCAAAACAGCACCGCCCCCGCCCCCGCGCCGCCGGCCGGTGGGAAACTTGGGCAGAGGATGTCGTCTTGGGGCGACGACGACGAGGAGTCAGCGTCGGCGGCGACCGAGGCGGCGACCACGGACGTCGAGCTGCTCAAGCGAGCGTGGCGCAACGAGAAGGCGGCGCCGGAGGTGCTCCGCTTCGACGAGCCCCTCGTCTCCCGCGTCCGCGAGCAGATCCACCTCCTCGTACTGCTTCTCCCGTTTCCTTCTCACGGCGCGGCATCGTTTCTCATTTTTTCCCCCCGCTCCGGCGGATTTCTCTGACGGTTTCCTGACGTTGATGCACGGCAGGAGGAGACGTTGGACGAGTTCGCGGATACCGGCGTCGACGACCTGGTGGTCTCGCTCTATCAGATGGACCTCGACCGCACGTTCTTCCTCCTCCGCTCCTACCTCCGACTCCGCCTCCACAAGGTCACATCCAAACCCAGTTCCCTATCTTTTCTCTGTTCTACCTCGCCGTCCTACCGATTTCAGCGAACTGATGCCGCGGCGTTTGCACTATTGCGCTGCTTACTGCTTCCACAGATCGAGAAATACGCGATGCACATCTCCAGGTCGGACGACCTCATGCATCGGCTGCTGTCGCCGCAGGAGCGGAAGTTTGCCGAGAGGTACCTTCTGCAATGCGATTGCTTCTATTTGTTTTCGAATTTAGATGGTTCAGCTGGGAATTCAAATTTCTTGGGTGTGATATGTTTGCAAGCTGCCGGGACATCATGGAGAAGCATCTGGAGCAGTCCGTGCTGTCCAAGCTGCCGTACGGGTATGACAGCGTGAGGAGGCAGTCTCTGTCGAGCACCGAGGATGACATGAGTATGTGTATCTTCACTTGATCTTCCAAATCGGTGTGCATTGTGTTCCAGGTTGTTTTTGTTGTTGCAGCTCTAGTCATTGCATATTTGCATGAGTTGTGAAATGTCCTACCATTTCAAGTGAGCAGCCTGGTATGTTTGTTCAGGCACTCAGGCTGCTAAATTCATAGCATCTCACATATAAACATATCTCTTTCACACTATTGTGATTGCTCTGAAAAATTCATATTCCTTGGACCCTTCAGACATGAATCAGACTGACATTAGCCAATAGTTCCACATCCACTGAACAGAATTTAAGAAGAAAATAGTCTGTCTACTGTAGTCTTTATCCCTCAAAAGCAGTCCCTCACCGACTGTTCTGATTAGTGTCCTCTTTATGATGCATAAAACGGAGAGCAGTGAACTGCTTTTATAGACAATTTAATATGAAGACTAGGAAACTTTGCTCTTTATCTCCTACTTTGGACAGTAATTCAATCACTAAATTGCAATCAACCATCTGTACTAAACAACTAATGCAAAGTTTTTGAACTGATCAATACTCATTTAAAGGCATTACCTAACAACATCATTAGCTTTACTTTTTCTGAGACTAGCCTTTAGCTTCACTTATTCTGAGACTAGCCTTTAGCTTCACTTTTAGACAAGGTTCAAGATCATAGAGACAGACTTTGCTGTGTTGATAATATACACAGAGACATTTATGGAAAATTCTTTAGTATGCTTCTCGTATCTGAGCAATTGAATGCTTTTGAAATATTGTTGGTAAAGATGCGAAGCAAATGAGCTTTAGACATGTTCTTGATATCAACTGTGGGGCTCCATCTGATTTGTTTCTCCTATTTCTTCCAGTTCCAGAGCCTCAGCTCGACACATTTGTCTTCTGCAAAACTAAAAGCGACGTAGGTGCATTCCAGCTAGATGACATGTAAGTACCTATGCAAACTTCAGTTCTTCTTGAGTTTTTTTCTTTATCATCACTGACCGTTGCTGCTTCTTTCCATGAAGAGGAGAGGAGGTTGTGGACTTGGTTGCCGACGACTTGTATGTTCTTCGGTACAAGTCCATCAAGGGACTTGTGGAGGGCGGTCGGATCGACCTTATCTGACATTAGGGGAGCATGGAGATGCACCAGGGAAACTCCAGTTTGTTCTGAACTCCTAAAAAGGAAGTGTCTAGGGGAAATTGCTTAATACCATCGCAAAGAGAACCTGAACTGAATACCGTCAACATGTCATTGTCATGTGGATGTCATGTGCCTCCACATCCGATGGTATTTTGTAATGGATACATGACTGTGATGGCACTGAACTCAGTTCATTTTTCCCTAATTGATTCCATCAGCATCAATCAATCAGATCTTGTGCCATCCTAAGCCACTCTGCCAGCTATATGTCTGTGATATGCATCGTCTGGGCAATAGAGTGAGAGAGCTAAAGGAGATCCCGTATTGGACATTTCTTTCCTTGGAGACGTGAGGATCAGGTTGGCATTAGCGTATGTAGCCGTTTTATTAGTGAGAGACTGCAGTCACGTAATCCCCACTTAGCTTTGTCTAATGATCTTGAACCTTCAGCTGTTTGCTTTCTGAAAAGCATCTTCAAAGTATTAACCGCAAAGAAAGAAGACTAGAAGGAAGGAACAAAATGCTGATACAATATGTGCTCCATGTTTCCTTGCGAACAAAGTGGCACTCCCCTCAATTTTATTTGTTGTCGCTGTTTGGTTCAAATTTAGGATGAGGATGAACAGAGAGTATGAGCCGTACACCAACCGGTACTGACATTTGCACCTCTAAAATTGTCAATTGGTTTTACTCCGTTGGCACTACGTACGCATGGACCACCTGCATAGCATTCATGTGATCTGAGGGGTTGTCCGTCCGGTAACATAACGGCAACGGTCCAGCCATCGTCACTTGTGTGTTTGAATTTTGAAGTGTGGCACCAGGTCTCATCCTTGTAGGGTCTACCTTACACCACAGGATTTTTTATTGAATCTTAGATTTTTCATTTGAAATTAAACTAATTTCTATAAAAATAAATGTCATTGTCGGACGTATGAACCGTCTATATTGATGTGACCCGAGGAGCTCGTATGGCTGCACAAGGAGGCCATTACTTGCTCATCATGAGTTATGGATGAAGCATACGGCGTATGACTTCTTTCTCATCCGGAATTCAGGATGAGATACTCTGCCCATTCTGTTCGAGTAGCAATATGCATACCTAATTCTGACTTGCCCATAAATCATTTATTTTGCCATCCATTGCCCATGTTCTCATGGTCACTGCAAGGCATAGGAAATAGCAAAATAATCTAACATAGATATCTTCGTGGCCATAAATATTGAGTTTCATATTTTGGAGGGGCCATATTTTGTCGAAATGGGGGCAACAAGGCTGCTGAGAAAATAGAGACATTATTGAAGTTGAGTGGTCATAATTAAAATAACCTGATTCCGACCCGTTTAGCATAGCTTTTGTACGAGTGATTCTACGCGATGAGAAGTGATTCTGTGACTAAAAGTGATTCTCTTTATTCTATAGAATAAATTTTTAGAATAAAAATAGAGAATTACTTAAATAGCAGAAGCTATCATCTTTTAGCTTTTTAGTTCATTTTAAACAATCATTTTGTAGAACCAAATAAAATTACATTTTTAATAAATATTCAATGCAATTTTTTTATTTGATTGAAAATTAGCACAGTGAAGCTCAGTCAGAACCACTCTCACAACGAAGCACAGTAATCTACAAGCCTTGAATATACCTCATCCAAGCGTGTACGAGGGTTTACAAAAATTACAGTAAACCGCTCGGTTTTCGCAGTTTTCGACAAATCGCTGCGATTTGGTTTTACTGAACGATCGGTTTTCGTTTTAAAAATTTTAAAAAATTTGAAAATTTGTAAAATTTCAAAATACCGAAAACTATTAAAACTGCTCGGTTTACCGTTAAAACCGCTCGGTTTCAAATTTTGAATCTGAAACCGTAAAAATCGAACGACTAACCGTTGAAACCGCTCAGCTAACCGATGAAACCGAACGATTTACTATAATAATTCGTTTTTCGATTTAAAACGATTTTCCACCGATTTTTACGATTTTAATCAAACCGATCGTGAGATCGCTTTTAAACCCTGGGGCGTACTCACAGCCAGAGCCAGCCCGGCGGAAAGCTTCCCCCAGCTTTACGAGGCAAGAAAGATCACGCGTTCGCTCGCACGCGTCCCAAGTCCGAACGAACCGTCCAAAATTAACTCACACATGGGAAAAGATGCATTCTTTAGCTTCTGAACTGGACGACAACAGTTCCATTCCAGGTCCCCGATCTCTTTCCCGTCGTGAGCTTGTGGCCGTGATTCTTCGGAACAACAGCAGCCAAGCAAAAATCCTGATGAAAACCGCAAGAAAAAACGGTTCTTGGCAGCCGGAATAATTGGGGAAGCAGGGGGGCCACTAGTGGTGGCGGTGGTGGTCGGTCTCCGCTCGCTTGACTGCTCAGCTACCACCTGCCTCTTTCCCTTCATGTGGCCTCGGGCTCTGCTTAGATCACAGCTGTGTCCGTTGGCTTATCCAGCCCCCCACCCTGCTTGCTCCAGCTCCGAGCGTTGGAGGATCTGCCTGCACACTGCTGTCGCCAGTCGCCACCGCGCGGTATTTGTGTGTGTGGGAGCGAGCGCTGGGCAGTGAGCTGCTCCGGTCCTCGCTGACCGCCGTGGTGTTGGTGCCCCCCATTTCGCGCTGGATCTGGCGTTGCGAGATCCAAGGTTTCGGGCTCGTCTCGGCGAAGATCCTCCTGGCTTGAGCGGTTCTTGGTGATCTCGAGGGAGAGGAGGATGCAGCACGACCAGAAGAAGAAGGTCCGGTTCATCTCCCTGATTTATCGGCGGTGCTGCATTCTTGTCTCGTGATGTATTTTGTTCGCGTTTCGTTCTGTGATTTTGAGTCGAGACATTTGCGTGATTAGATTGGTTTTGCGTTATTGAAATCTCCAAGATCTCTCTGGGATCTGATGCGGCCATTTTCGTTGCTGATCTTACGACGCTTCGTTCTTTCCCTCTTGTTGTTTCATAGTTGTTCGTTTATTAGGCTGAAAAGTGAACAGCCTATGGACGACGCATTGCCCAGCAGCCTGTGTCATTTGCTGTCTTCTTCTGTGATGCAGACACCTTCCGAAATGGATTTCTTCACGGAGTACGGCGAGGGAAGCAGGTACAAGATCGAAGAGGTCATAGGAAAAGGCAGCTATGGCGTGGTTTGCTCTGCGCTGGACACTCACACCGGTGAAAAAGTCGCTATAAAGAAGATCAATGACATCTTCGAGCACGTGTCCGATGCGACGCGGATACTTCGTGAGATCAAGTTGCTCAGACTCCTGCGGCACCCGGATATTGTAGAAATTAAGCATATCCTGCTTCCTCCGTCAAGGAGGGAATTCAGGGATATATATGTTGTTTTCGAACTCATGGAGTCTGATTTGCACCAAGTTATAAAGGCTAACGATGACTTGACCCTGGAGCATTATCAGTTTTTCTTATATCAGTTGCTTCGCGGATTGAAATACATACATACAGGTAATTTATTTGTTTTCACATGGAATGTGGTTCTTTTCTTATATTTCTTTAAACAATTGCTTGCAATCAGGAACTCTCCATTAACAAATAAGTATAATTAACATGGGCTAATTTTATTGTTTTCAGCTAGCCCTGTTAGTTGCACTAACATACCCGATATGACTGATGCATCTTTCAATAGCTTTTTGCAGCAAATGTATTTCATCGAGATCTCAAACCAAAAAATATTCTGGCGAATGCTGATTGTAAGCTCAAAATTTGCGATTTTGGACTAGCAAGAGTAGCATTCCATGATACTCCAACTGCCATATTTTGGACCGTATGTCAGCTTTTCTCCATATGTCCTGTTAACTATTGTAACTAGTCGAGCTTTCCTGCACTGGCTGACTTGTTACCTTGTTCTTAGGATTATGTTGCAACCAGGTGGTACCGGGCACCTGAGCTATGTGGATCGTTTTTCTCCAAGGTTCGTGGTCATTTGAACACGTCTTTTTTTTTTTAATAAGAATCATGACTATCTGAAAGAATATCTGTATATCAAGGATCACTCAGCCGAACATGAAACCATTTCAAACCATCTGAAAATCTAACTATATCTAGAAATCATTTTTATAGATCTAATTACTTATGCTTTTCCTTAATTTTTTTATTTTTATTGTGTGATGTAACATGGGGTTCTTGTTCAGTTACTAAAAGCTTGTTCTTTGTTCATAGATTAATTTAGTACATATTTCCTTTCTCTAGAACACAGCTGGACCTAATGAGTTTTTATTTCGTGCAGTATACACCAGCAATAGATATCTGGAGTATTGGGTGTATATTTGCAGAACTATTGACTGGAAAGCCTCTTTTTCCTGGGAAAAATGTGGTGCATCAACTTGATATAATTACGGATCTGCTGGGAACACCTTCTCCAGAAGCAATATCTAGGGTGGGTATGCTTTGATATTGAAATCTTTATCATATTTCAATGAAACTAAAACTACTTAATGCTTCAGTCACATGTATTTGTTCTGTAGATACGAAATGAGAAGGCTAGGCGCTATTTGAGCAGTATGAGGCGGAAAAAACCTATAGCGTTCACACAGAAATTCCCAAATGCAGATCCACGTGCACTAAGTTTGTTAGAGCGAATGCTAGCTTTCGAGCCAAAAGACCGACCAAGCGCGGAAGAGGTGATTTTATCTACATGCTTCATAGTACTCTATTAAGAAGTGTTGCCCACTTCTTATGCTAGTAACCTGACAAAACCACCACTCATACACATTGACAGGCTCTTGCTGATCCTTATTTCAATAATATAGCCAATGTGGATAGAGAACCTTCTGCACAACCCGTCACAAAGCTGGAATTTGAGTTTGAGAGGCTGAGGGTTACAAAGGAAGATATAAGAGAACTCATATATAGGGAGATTCTGGAGTATCATCCAAAAATGTTGAGAGAATTTCTTGAGGGAACTGAATCAAGTGGTTTCATGTACCCAAGGTTTGTCACTTTTGTTTGACACATCAACTGCCTGTGTAGATTTATGAATCAATAATCATATTTTCATACATACTATTGTCTTATTTTTTTGACTGCTGTGTTATTTTTTATAAGTGGGACAAATGGTTTTACATGACATTCATGTTATTCCTTCTCTATTTGTCTGTTTTGAGTGTGAATCTGCGAGTTACCTAGCCTTCCTAGTACTACCTTTTCATAGAACTGAAATGAGTTGCTCTATTATGTTTTCAGTGCAGTAGATCATTTTAAAAAGCAGTTTGCATACCTAGAAGAACATTATATCAAGGGATCGACAGGAACTCCGCCAGAGAGGCAACATAATTCATTGCCACGGTAACATATACTGTCTTTACTGTGCCTTGTATTAGCTGAAAACACTTCAGTACACAATAGAATGTCTGGTTTCACATTATTTCAACCTTTTTTGTAATTGAATTCCTGACAATGTAGTTTTGTTTGTGACAGGCCTTCTGTTATCCATTCGGACAACCGACCGCAAAGTGCAGCCAGCATAACTGAGGATCTTTCGAATTGTTTAATCAGAGAAAATGCACAAAAGACACAGCAACATGCTGCTACAGTTGTTGCCAGTAAATTTCCACAACATGTTCCTCAAGGTAAACACCTCAACTTCCAATAAGACATTGTGGTCAAATGTATAAACTACTGTATTGTTACTATAAGCCTATATAGTTGTGAAGATACCTTTAGGGTCCAGTCTAAACATACGCTACATATCAATTCAGCTGAGCAACATGCTTTTTGCTTCATTATCTTTGAGTCATCACGATCTGGTGTTTTGAAGATTGATTCCTGGTATTAATGTTGTTAACAAACAATGGTTTTGAAACCTTTGATGTTGATTTGTCTGTAGGCAAACCTACTTTGCCTGGGCAACGATATAAATACCAATATTCTTTATTTTTTTTGTTACACATCTTATCTGTTAACTCTAGCTGAACTTTATGTGTTACTTCCTCTGACAGGTGCTGCTGCAAGGCCGGGCAAAGTAGTTGGTTCAGTGCTGCAGTACAACTCCAGTCCAGCATCTACAGCTGAGCAATATGAGCAAAGAAGGGTTGCTAGGCACTCAGCAGTTGCTCCAAACAATATCCCTTCTGGAAGCTCGTACCCAAGAAGAAACCAGACCTGCAAGGGTGAGACAGGTGAGGCTGATCGGATTGACGTAAATCAGGCGGGGCAGCAGAAACCATATACAGCAAACAAGTTGCCTGCCACTGTCGATGGTCGCGGTGGCCACTGGTAAATATCAGTGGTTCACGAGCAAACCGATCTTAGTTTTGCATATTGGCATGGTATCATCACGGTTACACTAAACACTACATTCTGACAAATTTAGATATGCAGTTGGAGTACTGTACAGACTCATATGCTTTGCCTGGATTTTATGATTTCTGAGGGACCATAGAACCGCACTTGATGTTATTGGGTATCCACTTCTAATGGTGGAAGCTCACTGGCGACAGCATGTTCCTGAATATGTAATAGTAATACTAGACTGATGCTATTCAATCTCGTAGCTTAAAAGAAGAATTGTATGGGAAGTAGTTATGGTTAATCTTCTGCGAGTCAGGCAGACAATGTTCTTTTCATAGAGCAAAGTATGTACACTATCAAGTCGTATTCTGCATGCTTCTGAAGTCTAACTTGTAAGCATGTTACTCTTGTATCTTGTAATTCATTCGAGTTAACTGTAATGAACTATTTGAGACTAAATGAGAATGTTTATAATAAACAGTCAAGAAGAAAGTAAAATGAGTATTCATTACAGCCACACTCGGTCCCAAGTATACCGAGTACTTCACAATAACAAGCATTAAAAGAGAATTTTTACTAATTACTTTTCCTGCTGGGGCTGGTTGCTGAGAGCACTCATGGAAATAGAAGACTACCAATAAGGTGCAATGCAAGACAGCCATTGCCACTGCCATCTGCATCATCCTAATCCATGAGTTTTTCATCAGCTTTTGAAATAGCTAATTGAGGAACTCTTTAAGCATCATATTCTCGTACGACTGACTAAGTTGCTTTGGAAAACACTCCTGGTTTTATATCTCATACTTGCAAGTTATTTCAATCTTATGGTTCAAGGTCGTCAGTTGTGCCCACGTTTGATTGGCCTCCTACACAACAACAATCAAGAAAATATAAAAACAATGGAAAAAATAGAATAAAAACTTGAAACGTCATTATAAATTCCGACAAAGATATGACAATTCAAACGCTACACAGATCGCTCTGAGCTTCTCAATATTGGGGGACATGAAGCTGATGATGGCAGCTTGCAAGTAGCCTTAGACATCGATGCCAAACCAGAAGTGTTACTCTTTCTCCTCATGCGCCTACTTAATCGCAATTGGTTCATGCCCAGCAAAAGAGGCTGCTCTGAAAGCTGTTGAGATACATTAAACTTCTTTCGGTCTACGCACTCATACTCCGTGCCGCATTCTACTTGAATTTGGTCACCTCCAACATCTCAAGCAATTAACAACTGCTAAATATCCATGGTAGAGAAGACTCATGTGATAGGAGTGGAGTTCAAACTTCTGAACAGTTGTGTTCTCCTTGCCACGGGGTCTGAGACAAATATATAGAGAGAGAATGCTAGATGCTGCACATACATGCAATTTTTATTTCCAGCACATCAATTAGCTATGATGAGTGGTACTTGAGCCCGAAGTAATTTTGTTGAATTTTATGGACGATTGCAATCTTTACCCTGCAGAGCTTGCTGTGTTTGGTCAGCCCTGGTTGGCATGTGACAGGGTCCTTCTTGATTTGTGCATGCAGGTGTCATGATATCTTTGGAAAACTGGAAGCCAGGTGAGTTTTGCATGAGGATTTTTAAGGACGTCCACACCAGAACGACATGATGGTTTGCAAGTTTTGTATGCTCTCCTCATGTAAAATTCACCAGGCTTCCAAAGACATCACCATATATAAAGGAGGAAATATGATCGGCAAGCAAATGGCATTTACTTATTTCACAATGTTTATTTACAAATGTTGCAAAATCAAGAATGGCAAAATGGAAGGATTTGCACTTCACATCCTTCCACGTTGTCCCTAAGAGGGACAAATTAACACAATGTATGAAGGAACCGAATTTCATTTGTTCCTTCAAGATGTTTCTCCGTGAAAGCAAAAAATTGAGATGCAGTAGAACATGGCTAAAATTTCTTTCAACCATCGTAAATAAGTACCCCCGCATGGAAATAGTTTGCACCATCGTAATCCTTGCAATCCGAGCGTCGCCACATTTAATGTGGCAATTTTATTATGTATCTTTCTCATTATGCCTTTCTAGAAATCTTGACAGATGGTTGCCCTGGTGTTGAGGAAATAGAGAAATTCAACAGGCTACACAAACAGAAACTGGATGGGATTATTGAAAGGGGTGGAATACCTCTTGACCTGGCAATTGAGGCGAGCTATCATATCTTATATCTAACTTAACGGATGCATCAGCAACTGAACACCTTATAGAAGAAATACTTGTTTTGGTTATTGCAGGTTTCATCACCAGGTGCCGAGAGACTCCTAAAAGTGCCTGAAGATTTGGACCGTTTCAAGGATATGTCTATGAGGGTGCAATACCATGTTGAAGGTGATATTGACCTTGTTCAAAAGCAGAACCTGCTAAAGGATGGTATCTTTTTGCTTGAGTCGGTTGATATTAAGTGTCTGGAAGCTTGCGGATGTCAAGGAGAACTGAGCTGAAGCTGACCTTGTTCGAAGGTCGTTGAACAGGAAGCAAAAAAATGGAGGCTGCGGACTTCATTCAAGGCCGTGAAGAAGGCGACCCTCTACTTGGACTCAAACTAGGTAGCCCTTGTTAGGATGGTCATGACTCCAAGAAAACTAGGTGGACAATCTTCAGTAGTATGCGTTTCAAGCATTATTTCTTTTTTCCTTCAAATTATCCAAGCTGCGAGAAACTGAGAATCATGTGGTACTGCAATGTGACGATTGTGCTTGGCACGAAACACTGAATCGATGAGCAGCTGGGTTCCATGGCAGGAAGGGAACTGCCTGATTGTTTCACTGCCTGTTTCTAGAAACAAAACTGATAGTACATACCAAGGATTTGTTTATGCTGAATGAGAATTTAATAAAATATGAATACAAAGCGCAAATGATTTCACATCATCATATTGCCCTATGATTCGTGGGAGTGAGAAATTTTGTTCTTTACTCTTTTACAGGAGTGGCCTTCACAGCTCTATGCGTGTATCAATTCTAGCAGTTGTGATGGCAGCTTGCACCTTACAAGACATCGATGCCAAACCAGGAGTGTTTCTCTTGCTCCTCATGCGCTTCCTTAATCGCAATTGGTTCATGGTCAGCAAAATAGATTGCTCTGAAATCTGTCGAGATACATTAAACTTCTTTCGGTCTACACCCCGCCTCATTCTACTTGAATTTGGTCACCTCCAACATCTCAAGCAATTAACAACTGCTAAATATCCATGGTACATGTGATGGGAGTGGAGTTCAAACTTCTGAACAGTTGTGTTCTCCTTGCCACGGGGTCTAAGATATATATAGAGAGAAAATGCTATGTTGCACGTACATGCAATTTTCGTTTCCAGCGCATCAATAAGCTATGATGAGTGGTACTTGAGCCCGTAGTAATTTTGTTGAATTGTATGGACGATGTCAATCCTTTCCCTGCAGAGCTTGCTGTGTTTGGTCAGCCCTGGTTGGCATGACAGGGTCCTTCTTAATTTGTGCAGGCAAATGTCATGGTATCTTTAGGAAATTGGAAGCCAGGTGAGTTTCGCATGAGGACTTTAAAGGGGGTCCACACCAGAACGACATGATGGTTTGCAAGTTTCAGATGATTTCCTCATGAAAAAGTCACCATGCTTCCAAAAAGGAGGAAATATGATCGACAGGAAGATGTCATTTAGTTATTTCTCAATGTTTATTTATAAATGCTGCAAAATCAAGAATGACAAAAAGGAAGGGTTTTGCACTACACATCCTTCCACGTTGTACCCAAGAGGGACAAGTTAACGCAATGTATGATGGAACCGGATTTCATTTGTTCCTTCAAAACGCTTCTCCATGAAAGCAAAAAAAAATTGAGACGCAGTACAACATTGCCAGATTTCTCACTAGGCTGTTGTCCAATTATTTTTGATATACTCCCATAGTGTAATTTTAAACTGAAACTGTTGTCCAAACAACACCAATTTAATTTAAAAATGGCGAGTGTAAATTTCGTGCAACACACAATGGCGTTCTTTTCATCCAACGTCCATCAGGATTAATTTCACCCCCATTTCCTACACATAATCTAGATTGATCTGCATGTTAATTTCCAGTCAGGTGCATTACACATTCACAGTAGAAAATAATTGGGATTAAACGAAATAGTAGTAAAATTCATATCGTACTCGTCAGATTTATCTCATCCATAGCTGCCCTATACTACGGAAAACAAAAATTCACATATCAGCAATTGCAGAAGCTGATGTACATACACCAATTATGTCTGGAACAAAGCTGACGAAAATGAATCTTGGTCGCAATTCCTGATGTTATTCCCTAGTCAAAACTGGAAACCTGGATTACAGAAGTAAGTTGTTTGGACCGTGTCATCTATCAAGTTGTCTGGTTGTAATCCATGATGCAAGTTCTCATCCAAGATTAGAGACATGTTCTTCAGCCCCATCACTCATGGTTCTTGCAAGCATCACAGACATGGTTCTTGCTAGCCAGCTCCCGGCCTGCGAAACAGAGAGTAGGCCCTCTGACGCTCTGCCGACGATCCTCGTGCGATTCGCACACGGGTCAATCATGGAAGACGTGCATCTTATTTTTTGAGTTTACTACGGACATGTTTGGTTCCGTTTATAAGCGGATTCGCCTGTGAGAAAATCCGATATATCCCACCCAAACGGCCTGGCGGGGAGCCAACATGATGGAGAAGCGGCATCCTGAAGAATCCTGAATTCACAAAAAATGTTGTTTTTTTTTTTCGCAAACGGACTCCAGTCGGCAGAGGAGAAAGCGATGCTTTTCCCCTTGAACGCCCCGAGCCCGAGCTCCCTGGTGCCTGCCCCACGCTCCCACGAGCTCCCACGCCTTACCACCACACTGGGATGCATGCGGGGAAGAAAGAAGATGAGGAGCGGTAGAGGGAAGTGGAGTCAGCAGGCGGAAGAAGACGAGGAGTTTGTCTATGCGTTCATGTCATTTTATCAGTCAAAACAGACATTGTAATAAAAATAATCAGAATTACCAAACACTCAGCTTAAAAATCTGCTTATGAGATAAGCGAGTTGCAGAAAAACAGAAATATACCGGGGCTATAGGCAGATAAGCCCGCGATTATTTGATGAAAATTATCCTTTTACAAATTAAAAATGAAAATAACAACGAGCAAATTACATAGTGGGTTACCAATTCTGCAATAAAACGAAGTACTGTATCATACAGTGAAACCGAAGCAAGTACAGTAATTAGCTACTAAAAGGATCGATGCATGTGACGCCGTCTTCTCAATACCGAAGCAGAGTTTCAAATAAAGATGCATTAAAATTGTAAACGAAGTCTAAGCTGAAGTTGAAGCCGTTAGCGATCTTTCATTAGAGCTAGCTAATAGCTTTATTTTTATACTTAAAGATGTTCTTTATGTACCCTCTCTACAGAAGAATTTGATTAGTATTTTATGTTTGGATAATGATAGTTATGATTGTCATTTTGAAAATGACAGGTGTGAAATAATGCTTAATAAAGAATGTGTTAGTCTTACTATCTTACAAAATGAGTTTTATTTGCTATCACTGCATGATGATGTAAATGTCGTATGCGATAATGATAATGTTGCGTGCGAGATAAACGAATCCTCGTCTATGAATAAAATAGAAAACGAAAAAAAAACTCTAGACGAGTCGTTGAAATTATGGCACTGTCGTTTAGGCTATATTTCGAGGGAGAGAATAGAAAGACTAGTTAAGAATGATATTCTTCCTCCACTAGAGTTTTCAGACTTAGAACAATGTCGAGATTACATTAAAGAAAAATATGTAAAGAAAATTAAGAAAGATGAAAAAGAAGCACAGGAGTTATATAAATTATTCACACGGATATTTGTGGTCCCTTTTCTGTGAAGAGTATAGATGGTTATGACTCATTCATAATATTTACAGATGATTACTCCCGATATGAATATATTTATCCAATCAAAGAAAGAAATAAAGCCTCGAATAAATTTAAAATATTTAAGGCTGAAGTTGAAAACCAACACGATTTAAAGATAAAGATAGTTCGATCTGATCGTGGGGGGAGTACTACGGTCGGCATACCCCGTATGGACAAGTTCCTGTACCTTTTGCAAGGTTTCTACAAGAAAATGGAATAGTAGCCCAGTATTCTATACCGGGCGAACCTCAGCAAAATGAAGTAGCTGAAAGACGCAACCGTACCCTGATGGATATGGTACGAAGCATGATGAGCTATTCCACACTGCCATTGAGTTTGTGGATGGAGGCGTTAAAAACTGCTATTCATATTCTCAACAGAGTACTAAGTAAGTCGATGTCGAAAACACCGTACAAATTATGGACAGGTAGAGTTCCTTCGTTAAACCACTTACGAGTGTGGGGGAGCCTAGCTGAGGCTAAAGTATTTAAACCAAATATTGGGGAGCTTGATCCTAAAACAGTAAGTTGCCATTTTATTAGTTACCTAAAAAAATCAAAAGGTTATCGTTTCTACTGTCGAGACAGACATACAAAGTTTGTAGAAACAAGACACGCTATTTTCTTAGAGGATGAGATGATGAGGGGGAGCATAGTAGCTCGAGAGATTGATCTTGAAGAGAAGCGAGTGTATGCGCCCACTCCGATGATTCAAGAGCCATTCTTTACACTACCTGCTGTCATTGCACCGACAGTGCGAGATACTGTGATGCAAGCACCTGTTATTGTTCCTCCTGTGGTAACAATGAATGAAAATGAGGAACCTGTTCCTCAGGATCCAATAGAACCTATTGCCACAGATGAGAGGGAGCAACAACAGCCTCAAACAAAAAATATACAAAATGAAGGGGCCTCGAGGAGGTCTCAAAGAGTAAGAAGATCAGCTATTTCTGATGACTATAAAGTTTATCAGACAGAAGAATTTCAAATGGAAGATGATTCCACCTCATTTGAAGAAGCCATGAGAAGCGAAAATTTTTCAAAATGGCTTGAGGACATAGAAAAAAAAATGAAGTTCATGAAAGCTAATAAAGTCTGGGAATTAGAAGTAATTCCTAAAGAAGCTAAAACAGTAGGCTGTAAATAGGTCTACAAGACAAAACTCGACTCTCAAGGGAATGTAGAAAGATATAAAGCATGACTCGTGGCAAAAGGCTTTATTCAAAGAGAAGGGATTGATTACAATAAGACCTTTTCTTCGGTCTCATGTAAAGATTCTTTCAGAATCATAATGGCACTAGTGGCTCATTATGATTTAGAGTTACATCAGATGGATGTAAAGACAGCATTCCTCTATGGGGATTTAGAGAAAAATGTTTACATGGCACAACCGAAAGGTTTTGTCATGTAAAAAAATGAAAAAATAAAATGCCGTCTAAAGAAATCGATTTATGAGTTAAAGCAAGCTTCAAAACAATGGTACTTAAAGTTTAATAGCACCATAAATAAATTTGGGTTTAAAGAAAATATAGAGGACAATTGTGTTTATTCAAAGTTTAAAGATGTGAAGTTTATCTTCCTAATCCTGTATGTGGATGATATCCTACTAGCTAGTAGTGACGTCAGTCTGCTACTGGAGATAAAGAAAGTTTTGTCCTCAAACTTTGATATGAAAGATCTTGGTGAAGCTTTTTTCGTTTTAGAAATCGAAATTCATCGAGATAGAAACAAAGGGGTATTGGGACTGTCACAAAAAGCATACATAGAGAAAGTATTAAAGAAATATGGTATGCATAAATATAGTCCATCACCTGCACCTATAGTCAAGGGCGATAGATATGGAGATTTTCAATGCCCCAGAAACTAATATGAGATCGATCAAATGAAAGCGGTTCTATATGCTTCAGCTGTCGGAAGTTTACAGTATGCTCAAGTATATACACGCCCTGACTTAGCATTTGTTACCGGGTTACTTGGCAGATTTCAGAGCAATCTTGGAATAGAGCATTGAAAATTGATAAAGAAAGTCTTGCGTTATTTGTAAAGAAGAAAAGGTCTCATAATGACATATAGAAAATCAGATTCACTCCATATAGTGGGGTATACAGATTTTGATTATGCGAGAGATAATAGAAAGTCTATATCCGGATATGTGTTTACTCTCGCTGAAGGAGCTATTTCGTGAAAAAGCTCAAAGCAAACTGTCACTACATCGTCCACAATGTATGCCGAGTTTGTTGCATGTTATAAGGCTACGGGGCAGGTGAACTGGCTTAATAAGTTTATACCCGGTTTAAAAGTGATTGACGACATCTATAGACCATTTAAATTGTACTGCGATAACGAACCCGCAGTAACGTATGCACACGACAATAAATCAAGTGGTGCTGCCAAACACATTGACATAAAGTACTATGTTGTGAAAGATAAAGTTCGAGATCAAATCATAAGTCTTGAGCATATAAGCACCGCAAAGATGCTAGCGGATCCGCTTACTAAAGGCTTACCACTCAAAGTATTTATTGAGCACGTTGCCGGTATGGGTTTAAAAGAAAGCCTATGATTTCTGAACTAAAGATGGCCCAAAATGTATAGTAACTATTTCAGAACAGAAAAATATATTATAGCTGTTAAGTCTATCGGCGATTGACCGTGACGATGAGACAGTTCTATGCATTAATCTGTAATGGAATAAGTGAAGTTAAAAAGCAATAAAGATAAAAGTATAAAGTGAGATCAAGTGAGAGAATGTTAGGAATTGATCTTCACCTATTTTGGCCCAACGGCCTTAATAGGCCCTTGACCTAATCGTACCCTGATCAAGAGCGCCCAGCCTATTATGGCTGGTGGACCCCTGTCGCCAGCGCCACAATAAATAGAGGTGGGGGGCTGGCCGAAACTCATGATTTAAGTTCGTCAGTACCGTCGCACCCCACCAACATCCCTAAACCCGATCTGTGAGGGGGCGCTGTGCCAACGGGAAGCACCACCGCTGTCACCGCCACGACGACCGACGTCACCGGGAGATCGACGACGTCACCGTGACTTCTACTTCACTGCCCTCTCCACCAACCGACGCTGCCCAAGTGTAAAGGACCGCATCGATAAAGAGCAGATGGCCGGATCATCTTCCTCGACTCCGACGATCGGATCCGAAGGTATTGACCACCTCCAAACCACAGATTTATCACCGACACAGAAACTCTTGGATCTACACTCGTGGACCCAGAGAAAAGATTACAACATGGGGAAGTTAGAAAAGAGCCCGAGGTACATGCTCCCCGAGTCGGGCGGTAGGCTCGAAGGCCCGATGAAGAACGCCATGCCATCACCTCGATTCAAGCTTTTTTCACCGCCAATCATAAAGGAGAAGCTCATGGTGAAGCTGGCACGCTGCTTGCGTCCGTTCCACAGGCGCACGGGCTGCCGGTGGTAAAGACGGCCGACGCTGTTCGGGAGACCGTTTGTAAGATTGATCCTGTCGCCGACGCGAGAGCAGTCACTGATGTTCTTGAGGTCTGGGCTTGCGAAGTCGGCCGGTATGGAGAAGCTGTAGGTGAAGGAGAGCACGGCGTCGGCATGGTGAAGAGACATGAGGCAGGAGAGGAGTAGTAGGAGGAGGAGGGGAAGGAGGTGGACAAGGCCGCCACTTGGATTCGCCATGGCTGCAGAAGCAAGAACCTCCTGCTGTGTTAGCTATAGATCTATGCGTTTCTTTCTTCTTTGCGAAAATTAAGGAGGTAACTAGCAAGCCTTCTGTTGTGTTGCGACTGATGAGTGAAACTGGGCGGTTGGACTGAGTATTTATACAGGCTCATTGGTAGTACGGCAGTCGGGTTTGAATTGTTCAAACTTCAATGCGGAAATGCCTTGTAACTTCCTTCGAATTTACGCCTTTTTTATTGAAGAATTTTTTTTTTTATTTTTGCGTTTTTTTTCTATGAAATTAAACTAATTTATGTGAATTTTTTTTTAATTTCTATGAAAATCCTACGTTCTAAAGGAGTCTTACCTGATGGGTTCCCAGCATGACCATTCTTGGACAATAATGTAGCAATGTCCTTTCTACTATATAACTGCAAACAGGTCACATTGATCACTACAAAAGTGCTCTTGACTATGATATAAATGAGATGAAATATTGCAGACAACCTGTTGGGCTGTGGCGTGGCTACCTTTGTTTATTATGAAATATAGATAGGAGGATGTGAGGAGGCATTGTAAACAAACGGACATAATCAAATGGAAGATTAAGGTCAGCCGGCCATAAGTCGTTGATGATGTGACCCAGCGTGGCTGTAGAGAAATAGAATTTAATTATGTTTAGTGGGAGTGTATGATTTTTTTTTGGTGGCTTTTTTTGTTTAGACTGCAATTCTACTCATATTATGTACGATAATAATATTTCCTCACAGCATATAGTGCATGTTTGGGATTGAATCTCTATTGTAGTACTCCAGCTTGTTTTGGATAAAAAGGGTTTGTTGTTATTATTGTTGTATAGCTATAATGCAAATCATAATGATAAAGTAAATAGTAACAAAACAATTATATTTAAAAATTTTGGTTTATCTAAATTAATATTAAAAGTCAACGATATCAATAATTTAAAACTAAAGGTAGTACAAGATTATCGGTTATAGGCATGAATGTCACGTCATGCCTGTTAGACCGCAAGGACCAGATGGTTATCGGTTATACGCGGGAATGTCAAAGTCGTTCCAGTTAGACCGCAAGTCAAGTCGTTCCTGTTAGACCGCAAGACCGATCTGGTCCTGTGCGCTAGATTATTTTCTCAAAAGCTTTTAGGTGAACCTATCGCCATGAAATGGTGGACCTGTCATACGTGAATGTTACATAGTGCCTATTACTCCCTCCTCCGGTCTAATAAAAGTTTATTTTTAAGTTTTATTGAGTATGACTTTGATTAATTATTTTTTATATTTAATTAAATTTAAAAACTTAATATTTATATTTTTAAAATTATAAAAAAAATACTTTTATAATATATAAAAATTATATTATTAAAATTAAATATCATTGATCGAAATCATAGTCAATAAAACTTAAAAAATAAATTTCTCATGGACAGAGGAAGTAGAACCACAAGACCAATCTGGTCCTGTGCGCTAGATTATTTTTGCAAAGGGGAACCTGTCGTCATGAAAAGGCAAACTCAGTTACGCTAGTGGAGGTTGTGATCACTGACCCCTGTCGTATCTGTCATATGAGCAAGGATATGACCATGTCAAGGCGGGGAAAAAATTTCCATGCCACCACCGCCTCTGTATGTTAATTTACGATGTGATAGCAATCTTTCTATATTTGATAGCGATGAGATCGACAGAGCTACTCCCTCGGTCTTATAAAAAGGATCATTTTTTTACTTTTAAACTTCAAATTTGATGACTTATTTGTTTTTATATTTGAAAAAAAATTGAATAAATTGAGTGATCAAACATGATTTTTAAAAGTTATTTTTTTATGAGACGGAGGTAGCAGAAGAAGAAGAGTAGGTGGCACAGAGAGACCGAGGTAGATGGGGATTATCTGATAGTTTGTTACATAATTGTTGATCAACTCCTTTTTCAAGCTAGCGGCTAAATAGAGAACGCAGCGCACTACTTAGAGGTCCGGCTATAGCTACATTATTTTTCTCAAAAGCTTGTGCTAGGCGAAACTGTGGCCATGGTGCAAAGCCGGCCTGCTGGCAAAAGCCAGAGATTGAGCTTTGTGACCATGTTAGGGCGGAATGGTCTGCAGGCTCTAATAATGCTTTTATGTAGAGACAACGAAAAAAACACATATTAAAACGTGCTGATGTGCAGGGTCTAATAATGTCACGGTTGCCAACATTGACCTCCCGATCATTATTCTTTTTCAAGGAGTTCTTGGACTTCACTTCTCCAGTGAGTCGCGCTCGCGCTTCCGATGCTTTGATGTAGATTTCGGCTATTGACAAGAGGTGGCCGACTATCTTAGGCTCCTCAATAGCGAGCCGCTCTGTAGTATAAACATGAAAGACACCTTCTCTGAAAGCAATGATGACTTTTAGATCTTCAATGTGAGGAATAGCATTTCGCGTCACACTGAAATGCTTGACATACGCCCGGAGACTCTCATAGGGCTGCTGCTTGATGGTGCGGAGGGTTTCCGTAGTTGTTGGCCTTTCAAAGGTTCTCTAGAAATTCCCAATGAAAGTTGTATATAACTGATCCCAGATTCGGAATTAGGACTCAGGAAGATTGATCAACAACGATCGAGCTGATCTTGATCGAATGGTCGGCAAATAATTCGCTTTCACTGGATCATCTCCTCCGACGGCCTCGATGACCGTGGAATAAACCTTTAGAAACTCTTCTTGGTTAGTTGACCGTCATATTTCTCGATAGGTCCAGGCTTGAACTTTTCGAGTCACCGAACTTGACGTAGGCTCGGAGCTAGAGCCTTGACCGAGCCCCAAACAGTGGCTTCAGTCATCTTAACCAGCGTCGATGTTGTTACGCGCATCATGCACACGAGGATGAATGCTGGTATTCTCCCTCTGACTTTGTTGCCTGTCAAGGCTACGTCGTAAATCTCCGGTGGAGAGATAGTGTCCTGCCGTGGAGAGATAGTGTCCTGCCAAGGAGACGTGACTGAAGCAGAAGGAGCTCTTCAGAAGACGGTCACCCCGACATGAAGCCTTGGGTTGATTTAAGCATGATGGCGGTGTATGACCTGTACGGCCCATGATCTCCGGTCTTTGCTGAACCAATGGTGCCAGAGGGCTAACCATCAGCCGCCAAGTGCTGCATACACTCAAGAATGGTCTAGAGTTGTGTAGCCTCAAAATCAATCTGTAAATTTCTTACCAAGGACCGACAGATTGGTCTTCTCTGCTGCACCAGAACCGATGGTGAGAAGATGACTTGATGAGCCAGCCGATGGTACTGGATTCTGCTTCCCTGCCACGCTGATCCGGCACAACTCGATGTTGTGGTTCCACTTTGGGTACCCCATGATCAAGGGCTACTCTTCATTTAGAGCCGAAGTCATCGTCAGTGCACACGTAGTTGGTGTCGCTGTCGGAATTATAACACTCCAACACCAGTCTGAGGAACTTGGCGTTGACAAGATTAAGAATTACCTTGCACTAGGGTGGTAACTTTGCCACTTGGTCTTTAGCCAAGCCAACACCTGATCGGGACCCAAGTAGAACACTCGGTATCTCAATCGTGTTCGGCATCTCAAGCGAGATCTGCGAAAAAGCTTCAAGAAACTCTGGTCGGTGGACCAAAGAACCTTATTGATCTACGACGAAAAGTAACGACCCAAATAGAAATTAGTTCCCGTCAGGAAGATGGATTTGCTTGCTTAAAACGCCATGGATGAAGTTTGGACTAGATTCAACATCACGCCCCCCCTTCGGCACGCCTCCGTCGACTCTCGACCTGCGGGTCGGGATCGGCAGATATTGTGATTAGGATCGAGAGCTTGAATGGCATAAATCTAATCTCAATGAGGATTGACACAGGGAGTTAGACTAGTTAAGGCCTCCTAGAGGATAAGCTCTGCATCTAGTGTGAGTGTGTATTCTGTGTTTCTTGCGTTGGTCAGATATCTTGCCCGGTTGGACGAGATACATATTTGTAGGAGAGAGGTGCTCTCCTGGGTAATTATAATTAATAGCATCATAATACCGATAATGTCTACCCTAATTACATGGTCATGTATGTTAGAGGCAACGGCTCATTTACAAACAGTAACTGCCTAGCTCTTAACCCCGCATTAAATAGGGCGTCGTAGGGTTGTGGGTAGCCATTCCTTTGGCGGCTGTCACTAGCTGGGCTGCGGTCCATCTTCATCTTCAGGAAACTCGGTTTCCGTCCAGCACCTATTCGGGAGGTAGAAATTGAGGTATCAACATGTGCGATAATAATATTTCATCACAGCATATAGTGCATGCTTGAGATTTAATCTCTAATGTGTTTTGGACTAAAAGAGTTTGTTGTTGTTATTGTTGTATAACTATAATGCAAATCATGGTGATAAAACAAATAATAATAAAAAATTTCATATTTGAACAATTTTTTTATTAAATTTAATATTAAAAGTTAATAGTATCAATAATTTAAAACGGACAAGATTATCGGAATGTCCGTGCCTGGTAAACCGCAAGGACCAGATGATTATCGGTTATACGCGTGAATGTCACATCAGAGTTTGTTGTTGTTACTGTTGTATAACTATAATGCAAATCATGGTGATAAAACAAATAATAATAAAAAATTTTATATTTGAACAATTTTTTTATCAAATTTAATATTAAAAGTTAATAGTATAAATAATTTAAAAGGGACAAGATTATCGGAATGTCCGTGCCTGGTAAACCGCAAGGACCAGATGATTATCGGTTATACGCGTGAATGTCACATCGTGCCTTTTAGACCGCAAGACCGATCTGGTCCTGTGCGCTAGATTATTTTCTGAAAAGCTTTTAGGTGAACCTATCGCCACAAAAAGGAGAACCTGTCGTACGTGAATGTCACGTCGTGCCTATTACTCTCTCCTCCGGTCTGATACAAGTTTATTTCTAAGTTTTATTGACTACAACTTTAATCAATGATTTTTATATATTTAATTAAATTTAAAAACTTAATATTTATATTTTTAAATATATCAAATAAAATACTTTTATAATATATAAAAATTATATTATTAAAATTAAGGAAATGTATTATTAATTAAAATCTTAGCCAACAAAACTTAAAAATAATTTTTATTGAGAAAGAGAGAGTAGAACCAGAAGACCAACCTGGTACTGTGCGCTAGATTATTTTCTCAAATCTTTTATGTGAACCTCTCGCTATGAAAAGGGGAACCTGTCGTCATGAAAAGGCAAACTCAGTTTCGCTCGTGGAGGTTGTGATCACTGACCCACGCTGTATCTTTCAGCAAGGATATGATCATGTCAAGGCGGGGAAAAAAATTCCATATCACCGCCGCCTCTATATGTTAATTTTACGTTGTGATAGCAATCTTTCTATATTTGTTAGCGATGAGATCACCGGAAGAGACAGAGGTAGAAGAAGAGTAGGTGGCGCAGAGAGACCGAGGTAGTTGGGGATTATGGGATAGTTTGTTACATAATTGTTGATCAACTCCTTTTCCAAGCTAGCTGCTAAATAGACAACGCAGCGCACTACTTAGTGGTCCGGCTATAGGTACATTATTTTTCTCAAAAGCTTGTACTAACCGAAATGAACTCATACGAGGCAATGTACCGAGTACGCACCCGATAGGTGGTGTGTCATTTTACGTGGATCCTAATCAGTGTTATGTTTTGTGTATCTAGTACCATTTTTTTTTACTTTTCAGACTTCATGTTTGACCATTTATTTTATTTAAAAAATTTGCAAAATTAAAATTTATTTTTTTGTTAATTGTTTTATCATTAAAAATACTATAAATATGACTTGTTTGTTTTTATATTTGCAAAAAAAATTGAATAAGACGAGTGGTCAAACGTGGTTTTTGAAAATAAAAAATGAATTTTTATGAAACGGAGGCAGTAGAAGAAGAAGAGTAGGTGGCACAGAGAGACCGAGGTGGATGGGGATTATCTGATAGTTTGTTACATAATTGTTGATCAACTCCTTTTCCAAGGTAGCGGCTAAATAGAGAACGCAGCGCAGTACTTAGTGGTCCGGCTATAGCTACATTATTTTTCTCAAAAGCTTGTGGTAGCCGAAACTGTGGCCATGGTGCAAAGCCGGCCTGCTGGCAAAAGCCAGAGATTGAGCTTGTGACCATGTTAGGGTGGAATGGTCTGCAGGCTCTAATAATGCTTTTATGTAGAGACAACGAAAAAAACACACATTAAAACGTGCTGATGTGCAGGGTCTAATAATGTCACGGTTGGCAACATGGACCTCCCGATCATTATTCTTTTTCAAGGAGTTCTTGGACTTCACTTCTCCAGTGAGTCGCGCTCGCGCTTCCGATGCTTTGATGCAGGTTTCGGCTATTGACAAGAGGTGGCCGACTATCTTAGGCTCCTCAATAGCGAGCCCCTCTGTAGTATAAACATGAAAGACACCTTCTCTGAAAGCAATGATGACTTCCAGATCTTCAATGTGAGGAATAGCATTTCGCGTCACACTGAAATGCTTGACATACGCCCGGAGACTCTCATCGGGCTGCTGCTTGATGGTGCGGAGGGTTTCCGTAGTTGAAGGCCTTTCAAAGGTTCCCTATAAATTCCCAATGAAAGTTGTATATAACTGATCCCAGATCCGGAAGGAGGCTCAGGAAGATTGATCAACAACGATTGATCGAATGGTCGGCAAATAATTCGCTTTCACTGGATCATCTCCTCCGGCGGCCTCGATGACCGTGGAATGAACCTTTAGAAACTCTTCTTGGTTAGTTGACCGTCATATTTCTAGATAGGTCCAGACTTGCACTTTTCGAGTCACCGAACTTGACGTAGGCTCGGAGCTAGAGCCTTGAACGAGCCCCAAAAGTGACTTCAGTCATCTTAGCCAGCGTCGATGTCGTTATGCGCATCATGCACACGAGGATGAATGCTGGTCTTCTCTCTCTGACTTTGTTGCCTGTCAAAGCTATGTCGTAAATCTCCGGCGGAGAGATGGTGTCCTGCCAAGGAGACGTGACCGAAGCGGAAGGAGCTCTTCAGAAGACAGTCACCCCGACACGAAGCCTTGGGTTGATTTAAGCATGATGGCGGTGTATGACCTATACGGTCCATGATCTCCGGTCCTTGCTGAACCAATGGTGCCAGAGGGCTAACCATCAGCCGCCAAGTGTTGCATACACTCAAGAATGGTCTAGAGTCGTGTAGCCTCAAAATCAATTTGTAAATTTCTTACCAGGACCCGGCGGATGGGTCTTGTCTGCTGCACCAGAACCGTAGGTGGGAAGATGACTTTTCCCTCTGTTTGGACACTACCGCGCTCGAACCTAAGCAAAGGAAGTCCAAGAGACAGACCCGAATAAAGAATAAATAGTAATCTTTGACAAAACAATTAAGAAGGAAAAGGATTCTTACTTCCATACAAGAAGAATCGACACAAGAAAAAGGCTTTTTTGCCCTTTTCTTGTGCCCCAATAGAGGATTATGATGAGCCAGCCGATGGTACTGGATTCTGCTTCCCTGCCACGCTGATCCGGCACAACTCGATGTTGTGGTTCCACTCCGTCCCCATGATCAAGGGCTACTCTTCGTTTAGAGCCGAAGTCATCGTTGGTGCACACGTCGTTGGTGTCGCTGTCTGAATTATAACACTCCAACCCGAGTCCGGGGAACTTGGCATTAACAAGATTAAGAATTACCTTGGACTGGGGTGGTAACTTCGCCACTTGGTCTTTAGCCAAGCCAACGCCTGATCAGGACCCGAGTAGAACACTCGGTATCTCAATCGTGTTCGGCATCTCGAACAAGATATGTGAAAAAGCTTCAAGGAACTCTGGCCGGTGGACCAAAGAACCTTATTGATCTGCGACGGAAAGTAACGACCCAAATGGAAAGTAGTTCCCGTCAAGAAGATGGGTTTGCTTGCTTAAAACACCATGGATGAAGTTTGGACTAGATTCAACTTCACGCCCCCCTTCGGCGCACCTTTGTGGACGCTCGACCTGCGGGTTGGGATCGTCAAATATTGTGATTAGGATCGAGAACGCGAATGGCATGAATCTAATCTCAACGGAGATTGCCACATGGAGTAAGACTGGCCCAGAGGATAACAGCCCTACGTCCAGTGTGAGTGTGTATTCTGTGTTTCTGGCAATGGGTTAGATATCTTGTTCGGTTAGACGGGTTACATATTTGTAGCTGAGGAGTGCCCTCCTGCGTAATTACAGTTAATGACATCGTAATACCGATAACGTCGACCTATAGTTATATGGTCATGCATGTTAGAGGCAACGGCTCATTTACACACGGCAACCACCTAGCTCTTAACCTCCGCATTAAATACTGCGTCGTGGGTAGCCGTTCCTGTGGCGGTTGTCACTTGTCGGGATCACGTACCCCGGGTACCTAACAGATCGCTCAAACGAGAGAAAGTCGAGGGTCGGATGACACGGGCTCCGACCCCTCCGCAACGATCTACGACGGCTATCGCATGGCCGCGCAAGGGCGCGAAGACCCCGGACCCTGAGGATAACACCCGGGAGCGACCCCCAGAGGGCAGGTACCGCGTTATGGCAC